>PVIA01008547.1:0-70543 GCA_004024845.1 Tonatia bakeri | reverse complement strand
CCAAGTCCTTATTATATGAAATGTTAAAGGGACTTATTTAAGAAAAACAACATGATCAAAAATATGAACAGTAAAATGACAACAAACTCAAAACTATCAAAAACTGAACCTAAAAAAAAAAACTAAAAACAAACACAAACTAAGTAAACAACTAGAACAGGAACAGAACCACAGAAATAGAGATCACATGGAGGGTTATCAGCAGGGAGGGGGTGGGGGAGAATGGGGAAAAAGGTACAGGGAATAAGAAGCATAACCGGTAGGTACAAAATGGACAGGGGGAGGTTAAGAACAGTATGATAAATGGAGAAGCCAAAGAACTTATATGTATGACCCATGGACATGAACTAAGGGTGGGGGCAGGGGGAATGCTGGTGGGAGGAGGGGTACAGGGCAGAGGGGAATAAAGAGGGGGAAATGGGACAACAGTAATAGCATAATCAATAAAATATATTTAAAAAAACAAGAAAAATCTCAAACAATGTAACCGTATACCTGAAGATACTAGAAAAAGAAAAATACAAAGCCCAACATGAGCAGGACTAAGGAAATAATTGTTGGGAACCGCCCTGCATGGTATCAGAAGCTGTAACCCCCACCAAGGCTAAGGCCAAGGGAACGACCTTGGAACTGTAAGCCACCAAGGAGAAAAGCTTATCTCCCTGGCAGGAGCGCCACCGCTTCTGCTCCTTTTACTTCACCCTGCCTGGCCCCCAGTGCTTGGTCAGTTAGCCAATGACAGGTAAGATTCCCCAAGGGGGGAACGACCTAAGACAGGCACCATCACGTGGGAGGCCCCCAAGGAAGGACTTTGGGGGTTACAGCAAAAGGGGGTGATGGACCCTCGCCCCTCGGCTTTGACATAGCCTGAGTGCTCATTGAGAGAAAATCTCCTAATCTCTTGGCTGCCTTACTTCCCTTGCTCCACCTAAACCTGAAACCTAAAACAAAAACCAAAACAAACTAAGCAAACAACTAGAACAGGAACAGAACCACAGAAATGGAGATCACATGGAGGGTTATCAACAGGGGAGTGGGCGGAGGAGAGAGGGGGAAAAGGTACAGAGAATAAGTAGCATAGATGGTAGGTAGAAAATGGACAGGGGGAGGGCAAGAATAGTATGGGAAATGTAGAAACTAAAGAACTTATAAGCACGACACATGGACATGAACTAAGGGGGGGATGTGGGTGGGAGGGGGTGTGCAAGGTGGAGGGGAGTGAAGAGGGGAAATGGGACAACTGTAGTAGAATAATCGATAAAATATGTATTTTTTAAAAAAGAAAACAATCCCAAAGGACCTGAATAACACTTCTCCAAAGAGGACACACAGATGGCCAATAGACTGATGAAAAGATGCTCAACAGCACTAATCATCAGAGAGATGTGAATTAAAACCACAGTGAGATATCACCTCACACCAGTCACACTGGCATCCTCCATAAATCAACAAACAACAAGTGCTGGTGAGGATGTGGGGAAAAGGGAGCCCTTTTGCACTGTTCGTGGGAATGCAGAGTGGTGCAGCCATGTGCAAAGCAGTATAGAGGTTCCTTAAAAAGTTAAAAATAGACTATCGTATGATCTAGTAAATCTACCTCTGGGTATTTATCTGAAGAAATTCAAAACACTATTTGAAAAGCTATGTGCAGCCATATGTTCATTGTAGGATAATTTACAATAGCCAAGATATGGAAGCAACCCAAGGGTCCACTGAAAGATTAATGGATAAAGAAGTGGTACTTACATACAATGAAATATTAGTCATAAAGAAAAATGAAATCTTGCCAATTGTGACAACATGGACAGACCTAAAAGGCATTATGCTCAGCAAAATAAGTCAAGGCAGAGAAAGACAAATGCTGTATGATTTCACTTACATGTGGAATCTAAAAAACAAAATGAATGAACAAACAAAACAGAAACAGACTCATAGTTACAGAGAACAGACTGAGGGGTGCCAGACAGGAGGGATGGTGGAGAGATGGGTGGAAAAGGTGAAAGGAATTAATATGTGTAAATTGCCAGTTATAGATAGGCACAGGGCTATAAAGTACAGCATGGGGAATACAGTCAGTAACATGGAATAACTATGTGTGGGGTCAGATGGGAACGAGACTTATTGGGGGGATCACTTCGTAAGCTATATAAATGTTGAGTCATTGTTGTATTCCTAAAACTAATATAATATTGTATGTCAACTGTAATTTAAAAATCAAAGAAAAAAGATGATGAAAATATTTTAAAACTGACTATTGTGGTGGATGCACATATTTGTAATATGTAAATAAAACAATGAATTGTACACTGTAATGGATGAATTGTGTGGTATATAAATTGTATCTCAATAAAGCTGTTTTTATAAGGTAAAAAGAACACAAGAAAAGCAGAATAGGGAGCAGCTGCTACCCCTAGGACAAGATGGAGCAGGCCACACCGGCCCAGACCTAACTGGAGTGGGCACGTCTGCCGAGCTGCATGGAGGGGGAGTCACTGCGGAGCGTGTTCCTGCAGGACTTGCTAAAGATCCACCTTCTGGGGTGCGGAAGGAAGCCGGCTGCAGAGGGGCACCAAGTCTCAGAACTCACTGATAAGCCCCAGGGAGAGTTGTAGTGCATGTGCAAGTGAGCTGTACTAGGCAGGATAGTCAGGAGGATATTCCTGAGAATGGGAAATGTGACCAGAGACCCGAAAGCTGTCAGAGGGGACGGGCAGGGAGGAATGGGGTGGGTCAGGGGTGGTAGGGGGACTGGATGAAAGAAAGTGAAGGGTGTTAGGTCAGAGTCTTTCAAGAAAGTAGACGGACACAGGCAGCCAAGGAGCAGGGTTTATTAGCCAGGAATACGAGGGGAAAGTGGAGCCAACCAAGGCAAGTTAGGACTGGCTCCGTTGTTCTTAGGGCAGGGTTAAGCGCAAAAACCTGCGAAGGGTAACTGGTTGGGGTGTCAGAGTCTGATTGGCTAGAGCTGGTTGCTGGATGGTGTTATCTGCTGACGTTCTTGATACATCTTGTCGGCTTCATGTTAAAGCTGCATCTTATCCTGCCGGATAGGCCGACCCCAGACCCCAATCTTAACCGAACATCTGTTTGTCCTGGGTAGGGTCGGCAGGCAGTTTCCCAGGCAGACAGTTTCCCACGGTGCAGTTTCCCACGGTGCAGTTCTCCCACCTGGTGATTTTCCATTCCCCCTAGGCCTGCCTAGGTCTGTCAAAGGGATCAGCCAAAGATCATATACGCATGACCCATGGACACAGACATCTGTTTGGTGTTGGCCAGAGGAAAGAGGGTGCTGGGTGGAGGTGGGCAAAGGGGGAAAAGAGGGACATTGGTAATAGTCTCAACAATAAAAATAAAGTTAAACAAACAAACAAACAAACAAACAAGTAAGGGAATGGCAGGAAGAGCATTCTGAGCAGTTGGGACAACAACTGCAAAGTCCCGGAAGAAAGATCTGCCTGGAGCAGTACAGGAACTGCACACAGCTGTGGGATGGGGTGGCGAGAACAAGGGTGGGAGGCAGGAGATGTGCTCAAAGATGCAGCTGGGGCAGATGAAGTAGGGCTTCGATGCCAACACAGGACTGTTAGCTTTTATTCTGACAAGTACACACATATTTCAAAACAATAAGTCACAAGCTTGTGTAAGAGACTATGGGAGTTTTGAAGAAGGAAAGATAGCTTCTGGCTTGGGGAGTGCAGGTGAGAGCAGCAGCTGAGTGAAGAAAGGACAGAGCTGTGCCAGGAGGAGTGAGGCAGTGTTCTCAGAGGCGGCCCTGATCAGGGGTCCTGTCCACAGCAGCTTGTGTGAATGAGCCAAGATGCAGAGCTGTGGCCACTAGCCACTGTGGCTACTAAGCACCTGAAATGTGCCTAGTGGAGCTGAGAAACTGAATTTTACAGTTTACTTTAAAGTTAAATTTAAGTGGCAACCAAAGACTAGTAGCCAGCACGTTGGAGAGTAAGAATATAGGTACACAGTGTGAAGCTCCTTCCCCGGGCAACCACAAGAGGCAACCACAAACTGATGTTTCTTTCCCTCTCTTTCTCCTTCCCTTCCCCTCTGTCTAAAAAGAAATAAATACAATCTTTTAAAAAACACCCCTTCCACAGCTGTAATCAAGTAGGACCAGATGGGTGCTACTGCCAGCGGGACCTTGCCTCGTTCATGTCCTCCCCGTGATCTGGCCAGCTGTTTGGTCTGACCGCACTGCAGATCTCAAGGTCAGCTCATCAGCTCAGCTTATTTCAAGTTAGCAATCAGTAGATCTGTTTATTCTACTAAAAACTATTTTATTTGCACACTAATCTTGTTCTCTGCCTGCCCTGTAAGTCATCTGGTCTCCCAAACATCTGCTGTTCTTGTGCCAGCAGTGGGGAGGATCTGGTCAAAACAAAACCCCATGGCCTCTACAGATGTGCCCATCTGAAAGTAATGCCCACCTTTCTACCAGGAGCCAAGAATACTTTGGTTGCTAATTTGATCCCCAATACGTAGTGAAGCTCTTCCTCTCTTTCCTTTTTGGGTGTTTGCTCTGTCAGTTTTCAAAAAAAAAATGCTCCTATATGCAAAATTCTTAGAATGGTTGTGGTGTCCAGTATGTTCCTTGTAAAACAAATGCATTTTGCTGTGGTTTTACCTAGTTTCACAACCTCCTGTGCAAGAGCTGTGCAGTTGTTTGTTTTTTATTTATTTTTTATTTTTTATTATTTTTTAGATTTTATTTATTTATTTTTAGAGAGGGAAGGGAGAGAGGGGGAGAGAGAGAGAGAGAGAGAAACATCAATGTGAGGTTGCTGGGGGACATGGCCTGCAACCCAGGCATGTGCCCTGACTGGGAATCGAACCTGCGATGCCTGGTTCGCAGCCCGCGCTCAATCCACTGAGCTACACCAGCCAGGGCAGTTGTTTGTTTTTTAAAAGATTGTATTTATTTCTTTTTAGACAGAGGGGAAGGGAAGGAGAAAGAGAGGGAAAGAAACATCAGTTTGTGGTTGCCTCTTGTGTATCCCCTACTATGGACCTTGATCCACAACACAGAGTATTGATTCCACAATATTCTGACTGGGAATCGAACCGGCGACCCTTTGGTTTGCAGGCCTACTGTCAATCCACTGAGCCACACTGGCCAGGGAGAGCTGCACAGTTTTGAAGGAAGGCATACAGAAAGCCTTGTGGGTGGGAATCAGACGTGGAGCATTTGGATGAGTGACTATTGTAGATCAGAGCTTCTCACCCTCAGCACTGTTGGCATTTTGGGCCAGATAATTCTTTGCTGTGGAGCTGTCCTGTACATGGTAGGATGTTTGTCAGCACCCCTGGCTTCAGACCACTAGAAGCCAGTAGCCACCAGCTCCTAAACCCCCTCTCCCACCCGCACCGCCCTGGAGGCAACCAGTTGGGTCTCTATGCTGGGCCTCTGGTTGCCTGGGGAGTGGAGTGGCCTTGGCTGACAACACCCTCGCGGGGACAAAACCTGGGAGAGAGGATGAGGGATGCGTCTACGCCTCTGAAGTCACCCGCATTAGGGATGCAAGTGCAAAGACTCTGGACCCCACAGGTGAACATTTCATTAGACAGAATTCTGGTGGGTTTTCAGGCCTTAAACAGAAAGATTACGTTCGCGAGAGATTCATGCAAGCACTCTGCCCTCACTGCTTCTTACACATTTATTATTCTGAGTGCCAGGTACTGAGGGTGTGCTGATGAGTAAACATAAGCTTAATAATTTATTCAACAAGTATTTACTGCCTAGTGTGTGTCAGACACTGTTTAAGCACTAAGTGTAAAAGTAAAAATTCTCCAGAAAATCTAGAATACCCAAAACAACTTTGAAAAAGAACAAAGGTGGAGACTGTAGTCAAGAGTGTGTAGCTATAGACAAATAGATCAATGGAACAGAATAGAGAATCCGGAACAATTTGAAATCCATATGCAAAGAAGTGAACTTGGGCCCATTTACAAAAATTAATATAAAATAGAGTTAATATGCTATATACAAAATTTAACCCCAAATGGATCATAGACCTACAAGCAAAACCTGAAAGTATAAAACTATAAAAAATTTTGGAGAAAACCTTGGTTGGGCAAAGATTTCTTAGATACAACACCAAAGGCACAACCCATTAAAAAAAATGATAAATCATTCTGTTGTTTAGTCAATGCTGTTAAGAGAATGAGAAGGCAAGCCATAGGCTGGGAGAAAATACTTTCAAATTATTTATCTGGTAAAATACTTGTATTCAAAATATATAAAGAGCTCTCAAGGCCCAATAATAAGAAACAACCTAATTTTTCAAAATGAGCAAAAGATTTGAACAGACACTTCATCAAGGAAAATGTATGAATAAAATAAGCACATGAGAAGATGTTCAACATCATTAGTCTTAGGGAATGAAAACTAAAGCGATAATAATATATCACTGCACTGCTATTAGAATGGTTAAAATTTAAAGCCATTTTAAATGGTTTGCTTGTGGCTCAGTGGATTGAGTGCCAGCCTGCGGACAAAAAGGCCACTGTTTCAGTTCCTAGGGCATGTAACAGGCAACTGATATAGGTCTCACGCATCGATGTTTCTCTCCTTCTTTTTCTCTCGCCCTACCCATCTCCCTAAAATAAACAAATAAAATCTTCTTTAAAAAAGCCTGACCATTGCATGTCTTCTTGAGAATGTGGAGTAGCTGGAAGTCTCACTGCCTGCTGGTCAGAATATACACTGTATGACCATATTGAAAAGTTATGAAGTAGGTCCTCAAAATTTTAAACATACACCTACAATATGATCCAGCCGTTCTACTTCTAGATATTTACACAAGAGAAATGAAAAAGTGTGTCCCTACAAACATGTACACGAAGGTTTATAGCACCTTTATTGGTAATCACCCCGAACTGGAACGAACCAAGATGTCCATCAACAGGTGAATCAGTAAGTGAAGCAACAGAGTGCTCCTCAGCAGTGAGAAGGCATGGCATGTCTTGGAGGTGGCAGGTCCTTGACAGCTCAGGGGCCAGGGGCTTAGAGGCACAGCCAGACTCCCCAAGGTTTTCCATGGGTTCCCCTCACTCAGCAAAACCTGACCTTCTCTCCTCGGCCAGAGGCCCTCTGTTTGGACATTGCTCTGCAACAGCCCTCCCCCCACTCACACCTCGCTCACTTGGCCCGGACTGTGCAGGCCTCTCTGTTGCTCCTCAAACTTGCAGGGCCTGTTCCTTTTGCATGTGCTGTTCTGGAATGTGCTTCCACAGAGAACCACACTGGTCCCTTTCTTCCTGCATCAGGTCTTTATTCAAACTTCACATTGACACGAGATCTCCTTTGCTACCTATGGCAGACTAAACACTGACCACAGAGATGTCCGGGTCCTAATCCTTGGGGTCTGTGGGTATTTCCTCTGATGACAAAGGGACTTGGCAGATGTGGTTAAGGTAAGGATCTTGATATGGGGAGATGATCTGGACTATCCAGCAGGGCCCTGAAAGTCTTCTGCCGTGTCCACAGGAGCGGGAGGCAGAGGGAGAGTGGCAACAGAAGGAGCAGGTGCCCCGCTGTGGGCCATGAAGCTGGAGAAAGAGCCAAGGGAGCTTGGAGAGAGGCAGGACAGCCTCCTTGGAGGCTCCAGTAGAGCCAGTGCTGTGGCACCTCGATGTCAGCCTAGCAACAGAGGTTGGGACTTCTGAACTTCAAAACTGTGAGGGAATAAATGGGTATTGTTTTAAGCCACCAAGTTTTTTGTTTGCTTGTTTACTATGGCAGCCACAAGATATTAATAAGCCACCATATTAAAACTGTGGTTCCCACACCTGGAACTTCTGCCTTCCTTCCCTGCCTCAGTCTCCCTCAGAGCCTGTATAGGAAAACTCAGTTTTCCTCCTGTGTAGGGAAACACCCTAATATGTCTTTCTTTCCGATGAGTCTCACTTATACAAAACACTTTACTTCTGACACTTATTGTCACCAAATGTGTGGAGGTTTTCCCTCCACACCAAACTGTTCTCTGCAGCGCCAGCTGGGTGTCCTGCACTTTAACTCAATCCTGACACTACGTACCCAGAGACCCTGTCAGATCCTACAGGGTGAGGGCTCAGTCCCCTAAGGCTGCCCCTCCCCCCAGCACATACACACACTTCAGACACCAGTCCCAAGTCCAAGTTGTCACCTGGGCTTCTGACCAACTCACTATAGGTCAGGGGTTCCAACGACCCATCCTTGGGTTCAATTACTTTGCTAGAACGGCTCCCAGAACTCAGAGAAATGCTTATTCACATTTTCCAGTTTGTCAGAGGCTGTGACAGGACACAGATGAGCGGCCAGATGAAGAGGCACAGGATGAGGTCCGGGAGAGTCCTGAGCACAGGAGTCTGTCCCCGTGGAGTTGGGGTGTGTCACCCTCCTGGTGTGTGGTTGTGTTCACTGACCCAGAAGCCCTGTGATCCCCTACTGCTGGGATTTCATGGAGCTTCCTCACATGGGCACGACTGATGATTCATCCATTTCCAGCCCCTCTCACCTCTGGGGAGACGTGGGGGTGGGGCTGAGAATCCTAAGCTTCTGATCCAGGCTTGGTCTCTCTGGTGATGAGCCACACCCAGGAGCCACCCAGGAGGTACCCAGAGTCACCCCATTAGAACAAGAGATGCTCCTTGTGCTCTTGTCACTCAGGAAGTCACAGGGGTCCTAGGAGCGGAGCCCAGTGTATGCATTTTTTTCTGTTATCTCTCAGGGCTCTAATCAGCATCTGACATGCTGTATATTTTACCCACTCATCTTTTTCATTGCTGGTCTGTCCTGAGTAGACAACACACTCAGAGAGGGGGGTGATCCTTGGTCTGTTTCATTCGTGCTATATGCCCACCTCCTGGTAGATGGCAGGGCTCGCAACAGCTTATGTGTCAGGATTCAGCTGTTGAAAAAAAATGCATAAAAGATTTTAACATTTAGAACAATGCAAGAAATAATTCACCAAACATCCAGTGGGCCTTGTTTGTAATGGCTGGAGCTTGCTGCACAAGTCCCTTCCTCCCAAGTGCACCAGTTCCTTTCCCTTCCCATGAAGTAGCCATTCTTGCGAGTGTGATTTGTGTGTTTCCAATCCATTTTGCATACGTGAGTATGAATGGCTTACACCCATGCTGCATGGAGTCAGAGTGTGCACTCACACCCGTGAAGCCACACTGTGACCTGTTTTTCTTCACTCATGTCATGTTTTTGAGAGTCTGCAATAGAGGCACACACAGACCTGGTTGATTCCTTTTTCCTGCTGTGCAATGTTCCACTGTAAGAATCCATCACATTTTATTCATCCATTTCCCCATTGATATATCAGTCAGGGTCTGGGCAGGAAACAGATGAAGCTCAGAACAAAAAGGAACTGAAGGAAAGAACTCTTTAGAAAGGAGTGAGCAGGGCCAGGGAAAGCAACACGCAGATCATTCCTGCTAAGTGCAATGTGGGGCCTGGCTGATCAGGCTGTTCTCAGACAGAAAGCTTTACCTGAGAGGGTGGGCATGATTATTTAGATCTGCAAGGGAATGTACCTCACAAAAGAATTTACCCTGAGTCACCTCCTGGAGAGTCACCTCAGAGGACTCTCCACAGGGGCTTTCTTTACACAGAGCCATCCCTGTAGTTTTGTCAATAAGACCCTACTGAACAAGCTTCAGTTCACAGGAAAATGTAGCACAGAGGTCCCAGAGCACATCCTTGGCACATTCCTTGTTAGGCATCTGTACTTCTCTCCCCACACACCAGGCCTGGCCCACCCACCACACAGAGGAGCAGGGGCCATGCAGGGGCCCGGCTGGGGCTGCCTGGGCCCTGGGGAGTACCTGGCAGGGGAACTGCAGAAAGAGTTCTCTTCTGCAGAGAGAACGCAAATGCCCGCCTTTTTCTCACTTCCTCTTTTGAGTCTGAGAGTGCTGGCCTCCCAGTGGACAGCAACTATTTATGGGCCTTGGCTGCTCCGTGTGAAACCCTGGTCCCTCCCTAGAGGAAAGAGTGGGGGAGGGAGAGGGGGGCCCAGGTGACTTTGCTTTTGGCTTGGGGTGCAACAGGCCCAGGTGCAGCAGTTACAGACTCCATGAAACCCACTCTGGAAGGTCAGGGTGGTTCTGGCAGGTTCCCTATCAGATAAGCACCGTGCACACTGTATTTACAGATGCTCAAGGTGTAGGTTGGGACTGTTTGTTGGACAACAACATCCACTCTCCCAGATTTTGACAAAAGGAGAAACTGAGGACCAGGAGGTTGCATGTCTGGTCTGAAGTTACATGCTTCTCCTACCTGTAGACATTCCAAGGGCCCCAGGTCTTTCTTATTTACCCTCCCCACCCCCCACCACAAGGCTCCCTGGCCCTGTCACTGAATTTTACACCAGCTCAGACCAGTGTCTGTCCTTCCACCATCCACTTATGTTGATGTCCTTCCCCCTCCCCCAAACCTGGACTGTGAGCTCTGTGAGCACAGGAACTTTGATTTATGCCAGCACCCTTGTGCACAGTAGGTGCTTAATTAATTCTTGTGGATGGAGCAAGTAAAAACTCTGCTTCCAAGTCTGTGTGTCCTCTCTGAGAGGGCTGGGGTCCCTGGGCAGGAGAGCTCAGAGCCACACCGGAGCTCGGGCTCCTTTCGGGGCTCAATGAAACTTTGTAACAGCTCCTCTAGGAGAGCAGACTCCAGAGTCAGACCCTGTGGAAGAAAGTCTCTGCTCTACCGTGTCTGAAACTATGGGCAGTTTCTCTAAGCCTTGACTCCCTTGTCTGTGACAAGGGGGCCATGACAGCATCTATCTTTTTCTGAGGTTGAAGCATTGTAAAATAAAATTTGTGCCTGGCACATAGTAGGTGTTCAATTCTTTGTGGTCCCTTATTATTCACCTACTACTCACCCAGCACACACACACACACACACACACACACACACACCATCACTTTCACTATGGGAACCAGTCCCCTCCTCCCCCTGGGGCTCCGACTGCTTACAGACAGGGATGCCAGAGGCCTTTACACAGAAACCAGCCCCTTGCCCACTTTGTTCTCTCATTCATGCAGCAATTATGTATGCAGTGCCTTTCAGCTGCGGCACAGCTCCAGGCACCAGGACAATGACATCAAGATGAAGCCCCTGGACTCCTAGAGCTTACCTGGGGAAGAAGATGACCTACCTGTAAGCAGGTGGACAAACCAGCTCCTTCTAAGCAGTAGTGCTCAGAGGAAATACACCAGATCAAAATGGTAGGGAGTGACGGGGATTGGGCCTCTGGCCAAGGTGGTTGGGAAGGCCCCCGTACTGAGGAGGGGCTGCTGCAGAGAGACTGGGTCATGCAAACAGCCCGCAGCTGAGTGGTCCTGACAAGGAGAGCAGCAAAGGCCCTCAGGTGGGAAGATGTCAGGCACGCCTCCCAGAGGAGCGGA
The DNA here is from genome assembly GCA_004024845.1 of Tonatia bakeri. Classification (NCBI taxonomy): domain Eukaryota; kingdom Metazoa; phylum Chordata; class Mammalia; order Chiroptera; family Phyllostomidae; genus Tonatia; species Tonatia bakeri. Next base: position 59,134 of record PVIA01008547.1, on the reverse strand, counting down.
GAGAGAGAGGAGCAGGGTGGCAGCAGGGCCAGCCTATGTGGGGCTTTGTCTCAGTTGTGCTCCTGGCTTTGCACTTCTCCCTGCTCAGCACGTCTGTAAGTCAGCGGACTGTGCACGTGAGAGCTTGCCAAGCCACACTGTGGGGCCCAACCCCATCTTCTCATGAAGGGCCTGGTTCACTGGTTCTACTTCCTTGAATAGGTCGCCTCTACCCAGCAGAATCCAAAGGAGCTACAAGATTGAGGGTTTTGCTTATTTTTAATTTCCAGCCTTCTCAGTCATTCATTTATTCATTCAACAAATATTTGTAAAATGTATATTGTCACTTAATAGTACTGGACTCTATGGAGAAGTAACACACTGATGCCCTCCAGCAGCCCAGAGCCTGGAGGATTCAGTGCCTCAGCTTTCCTACCCACACAGTGGGCAGGCTAGACCTATGGGAAGTTTCCTGACTTCCATAAGGTGATACTTCTCTTTTAGAGTCATATGATTATGGAGAAGGGAATATGTTTGCCCAATATCACAGGTATAACAGGGCTTGGGAGTGAGGGCAGAGAGAGAGAGACAGAAAGGTAGAGAGAGGATTCTTTTGGGACCTACATTTAAGATATAACACGTTGTTGAGTCTTGGCCATCTATTGCCCACCCACCCTGGCTACAATCAATCCCCAAACTACAAACTATTAGATCAGCAGCCCACTCTTCCTTCCTGAGCTGCAGTGAGAGAGGAGTGCTTTCAACAGCCTTCTCTGTCTCCCTACCCAGAAAGATGGGCCAGAGAGCTGGTAGCAATCTGCTGGGCTGCACTCTTGGTTAACAATTTCTCTGCTCACAGCCAAGGGGTGGGGAAGGACCACCAGAACCTCTTCTTTCCCTAAGAGTCCTTTTGTTCTCTGGGAATCACCTGGGCACGTGGGAGGAGCGCGCAGGGGCAATGTTGCACAAAGGGAAGTGTTTGGACACTGGAGGCTGATCACACAGCAGTTCTATGACCTTAAGCAAGTCGGTGTACCTCTCTGACCCTCAGGCGCCTCTTCAATGAACTAGGAATATTAATAAACAAATCCCTGAGAAGATTAAATAAGGTATGTAAAGTGCCTGGCACACGATAAGCCAGTAACAGTTGGTAAGTATTATCATTAGTAGAAACATAGGAGCATTGTGAGTTGAAAAAAAATGATATTCCCTCCAGGAGAGCCACCTGAGGTTAGTTGATATGGCTCCTCTACTGGCTCAGAGTGGCTTCCGGGCCACCAGCTGTCTGCAGAGAAAAGTGTACATTCGCCAGCAGCTCAGATGCTCACACTGCGAGCCTTTCCACCACCATGTGCCCTGCTGTCACACCCATTTCTTCCCAGTGCGTGCCTGTTGGCTTCTAGGAAGCACCTCCTCCTCCCGAAGGCCAGTGAATGTCTGTGCACCGCCTCACTAGAAAGAGTGAAAAAGGCAGGTTAAAGCTACCAGGTATCATTTCTCATCTGTTAAATTGCCACAAGTCTGACCCTACATGCAACAGTCTGGTGTTATCCCATGCAGATAAAGACGTGTGGGATTGCAAATAGTCCCACGCTGCCTGTGGAAGTGAGTATTAGTGTGACCAGTTTGGCAATATCTACTGAAACTGGGAAAGTGCACGCCCCACAGTTTGGAGGTCCTGTCTGAGAACATCCACCCAAGAGATACTCTCAGATGTTTACACAAAGAGGCCTGCACTGCTCTGGCCAGAACGGAATTGCTCACAACAACAAGGGGTCGGACAGAATGCTCCTCAGCACAGGAGGGAGGGAAGAGTAGGTGTGGAATGCCATACAGCAGTTAAAATGGAACAAACCAGCTATATATGAATTAATACGAGTTGATCTCAACAATGTTGGTTGAAACAGGAAGATGCATAATGATATATATATAGAACACTATTTTTATAAATACCTCAAAATAACTTAGGCAAAATAGTGGTGATTACTGTATTGTTCATAGACAGACACATATTTATAAAGGTATAAAAGTAAACCTGGAAGGCAGAGATGTGTTGATGATGGAGGTTCCGTCTGGTGAGGTGAGGGGAGGGCGGGCGTTTCAGAACTTCTATTGCATTGTTTTCTTTCTCTAAAGAAAAAATCAGAGGTGACTATGCCAACCCTTAACGCATAATTCTGAGTGATGTGAACGGGGGTTTTGTTATATTATTCATGGTTATTTTCTGTATATATTTCAATAACAGAAAATTTAAAAAGCTCTTCTTCACAGAAAATGCTGACTAAGAAATGTAAGAGGAATGACAGGTTTAAAGTCATTCAAAAACAAGACAAGGTAGTCTTATTTACTTGCAGCAAGTAAAGGAGGCAGGATTGATATTCAAAGCTCTACCTCCCTGAAGGGAAGCTTAGCCACGGTTCACATGCACTGTTTGGTCAATGACACATTGATCTCTGCCGGCTACACTTACTGCAGCAGGTTCCTGTCCAGTTCGTCCTGTCACAGCTGGCCTGTAAAATACTGTGCTACTTTCAACAGTTAGCAAGAATGACAGTTAGTTAGAATGGCCCAGACCAAGCTTGAGACCCTTGTCTTACCTAAAAATAGCTCCCTGAGATTTTTCACTCCTCATTCTTTTTTTAATTGAATTTATTTATTGATTGATTGATTGGTTGATTTTTTTATTGGTTTGGGGGGGTGACGTGGGTTAACAAAATTGTACAGGTTTCAGGTGTACAATTCTATAATACACCATCTGTATATTGTATGTCCACCACCCTAAATCAAGTCTCTTTCCATCACCCCTTTACCTTATTCTACTTGCCCTCAACCCCTTTCTGTCTGTCAATCCCTACACTGTCATTCAAGTGTATGAGTCTTTCTTCGTTTTGTTTGCTTAATTCCTTCATCCTTCTCAGCCAGCCCCTAACCCTTTCCCCTCTGACAGCTGTCAGCCTGCTCTCTGTACCTGTGAGTCTGTCTCGATTTGGCTTGTTAGTTCAGTTTGTTCATTAGATTCCACACATGACTGAGATTATACGGCACTTGTTTTCCTCTGACTGGCTTATTTCACCTAACATAATGGTCTCCAGGTTCATCCACGCTGTCACAAAAGGTAAGATTTCCTTCTTTTTTATTCCCGCATAGTATTCCATTGTATAAATGTACCATTGATGGGCACTTGGGCTGTTTCTAAAGCTTAGCTATTGTAAATAATGCTGCAATGAACATAGGGGTGGATATATTACTTTGAATTAGTGTTTCAGGTTTCTTCAGATATATTCTCAGAAGTGGAATTGCTCAGTCATAAGGCAGTTTATTTTTTTATATTTTGCATTAACTAAATGCTTTCCACAGTGGTTGCACCAATCTACATTCCCACCAACGGTGCACAAGGGTTCCCCTTTCTCCACATTCTCACCAGCACTTGTTGTTTGTTGATTTATTGATGGTAGTCATTCTTGCAAGTGTGAGATGATGTCTCACTGGGATTTAATTTGCATTTCTCTGATGATTAGTGACATTAAACATCCTTTCATATGTCTATTGGCCATCTGTATGTCATCTTTGGAGACCTGTCTGTTCAGGTCCTTTGCCCATTTCTTAATTGGATTGTTTGTGTGTGTGTATGTGTTGAGTTTTATAAGCTCCTTATAAATTTTGAATATTAAGCCCTTATCAGATGTATTGGCAACTATATTCTCCCAGTCAGTGGGTTGTCTTTTCACTTTGTTGATGGTTTCCTTTGTTGTGAAAAACCTTTTTAGTTTTATGGTCCTATTTATTTTTTTCTTTTGTTTACTTTGCCTGAGGAGATATAAAAAAAATGTTGCTATGAGAAATGTCTGAGATTTTACTGCTTATGTTTTCTTTTGGATTTTCATGATTTCAAGTCTTTGATCCATTTTGAGTTTATTCTTGTGTATGGTGTAAGAAGGTGGTCTAGTTTCATATTTTTACATGCATCTGTCCACTTTTCCCAGCACCATTTATTGAATACACTACCTCTACCCTATTGTAGGTTTTCACCTGCTTTGTCAAGTAATTAACTATAGAGACATGTGTTTATTTCTGGTCTTACTATTCTGTTCCATTGATCTATAGTTTGTTTTTATGCCAGTACCATGCTGTTTTGATTACTTTGGCCTTGTAGTATAGTTTGATATTAGTTAGCATGATTCTTCCAATTTTATTCTTCTTTCTCAAGATTGCTGTGGCTCTTCAGAGTCTCTTGTGGTTCCATAAAATTTTGAGATATTTGTTCTTATTCTGTGAAATATGCCATTGGAATCTTGATAGGAATTTCATTGAATCTAAACATATGTTGAATCTAAAGGTACGGGCATTATAATAATATTAATTTTTTCTATTCATGAACATGGCATATATGCTCCCACTTATTTGCATCTTCTTTAATTTCTTTCTTCGATGTCTTATAATTTTTCAAGTACAAGTCTTTTACATACTTGTTAAATTTATTCCTAGGTATTATATTTTTTTGAAGCAATTGTAAATGGGATTGTTTTCTTAGTTTCCCTTTCTGATACTTCACTACTGATATATAAAACTGCAACTGATCTCTGGATATTTACTCTGTATCCTGCTACTTTACTGAATTCATTTATCAGTTCTAGTAGTTTTTAGATGAAATCTTTAGCGTTCTTTATATACAGTATCATGTAATCTGGAAACAATGACAGCTTTTCTTCTTCCTTTCCAATTTGAATGCCTTTTCTTTCTTCTTCTTTTCTGAATGCTGTGGCTAGGACTTTCAGTAGTGTGTGAATAAGAACAGTAAAAAGGACATCCCTGTCTTGTTCCTGATCTTGAAAGAAAAACTTTTTATTTTTTTCATTTTTTTAAAGAAAGCTTTTGGTTTGTGCCCATTGAGTATGTTGTTGGCTGTGGGTTTGTCATATATGGCCTTTATTATGTTGAAGTATGTTCCTTTTATTCTCACTTTGCTGAGTTTTTATCATAAATGGGTGCTGGATTTTATCAAATGCTTTTTCTGCAGGTATTGTTTATGATGTCTATCACATTTATTGATTTATGGATATTGTAGCAACCTTGCATCCCAGGAATAAATCCTACTTGCTTATGATTTATGATCTTTCTAATGTATTACTGGATCTGTTTTGCTAACATTTTGTTGAGGATTTAGCATCTATGTTCATCAGTCTATAATTTTCTTTCTTTGTTGTGTCTCTGTCTGGTTTTGGAATTAGAATAATGTTGGCTTCATAAAATGAGCTTGGGAGTCTTTCTACTCTTGAAATTTTTGCAATAGTTTGAGAAGGAGGGGTGTTAGTTCTTCTTTGAATATTTGATAAAATTCACATGTAAAGCCATCTGGTCCAGGACTTTTGTTTATTGGAAGTTTTGGGATTACTGCCTCAATTTCACTAGGTGTAGTTTGTATATTCAGATTGTATATTTCTTGAAATTTATCCATTTTTCCAGATTGTCCAATTTGTTAGCATATAGTTGTTCATAATATTTTCTTACAATCCTTTGCACTTCTTTGGTGTCAGTTGTTATTTCTCCTTTTTCATTTCTGATTTCATTTATTTGTGTTTTCTCTCTTTTTTTCTTGATGAGCCTGGTTAAAGGTTTGTCAATCTTATTTATTTTTCCAAAGAACCAGCTCTTGACTTCACTGATCTTTTATATTTTTTTAGACTCTATTTTGTTTATTTCTGCTTTGATCTTTATTATTTCCTCCCTTCTACTCACTTTGGGTTTTGTATGTTGTTTTTTCCACTTCTTTTAAGTGTAAAGTTAGATTGTTTGCTTGAGCTTTTTCTTGTTTCATGAGAGAGGCCTAATATGCTCTGAATTTTCCTCTTAGGACTTCTTTCTCTGTGTTCCATAGATTCTGGGTTGTTGTGTTCTCATTTTCAATTATTTGGGTCCTTTTAGGTATCTTTTGATTTCTTCCTTGATCTAATTGTTAATGTGTTCACAGTTTAGTAACATGTTATTTAACCTCCATGTCCTTGTGTGTTCTTCAGTTTTTTTCTTGTGACTGATACCTAGTTTCATACCGTTAAAATCAGAAAAAATACTTGATATGATTTCAATCTTTTGAAATTTATTGAGACTTGTTTTGCATTCTAACATGTGGTCTATCTTAGAGAATGTTCCATGTGCATTTGAAAAGAATGTATATTCCTCTGCTTTGGGATGCAATGCTGTGAAGATATCAATTAAATCCATCTGATCTAGTGTGTCATTTAAGGCTGCTGCTTCCTTGCTGATATTTTGTCTAGAAAATCTATCCAATGATGTCAATGGGGTGTTAATATCCCTTACTATGATTGTATTACTGACGATCAAGATTTCCTTCACATATTTAGGTGCTCCTAGGTTGGGTGCATAAAAGTTTACAAGGGTTACATCCTATTGTTGGCTTGCTCCTGTTATCACTATGTAATGTCTTTGTTCGTCTCTTACTGTAGCCTTTGTTTTAAAGTCTGTCTTGTCAGATATATATATATTGATACCCCAGATTTTCTTTTCATTTATGTGAAATATATTTTCCATTTCTTTTAGTCTTTGTGTAACTTGTTCTGAGGTGGGTTTCTCATAGACAGAATATATGAGTATATGAGTTTTCTTTTTTTATCCAATCAGCTACTTTATGTCTTTTGATTGAAGATATAAACCATTCACATTTAAAGTGATTATTGATAGGTATGTGTTTATTGACATTTTATTTTTTTAACTATCTACCTCTGTTTGTTCTCCTTCTCCTTTTCCTTCTTCCTCCACCTGCTTTTCCTGACCCTCCTCCTCTTTCTGCTCTTCCTCCTTCCTCTTCCCATTCTTCCCCTTCTTCTCTTCTTCTTCCCCTACTCCCCCTTCTTCTTGTCTTCATCTTCTTTGTCTTGTTCTTCTTTCTCCTTCTCCTTCCCTTTCCCTGTCCCTTTCTATTCCTCCTTCTTCTTCAACCCGACCCTTTAACATTTCTTATAATACTGGTTTGGCGGTAATAAACGCTTTTAGTTTTTTTTTTTCTGGAAAGTTTATTATTTCTCCTTCAATTTTAAATGATACTGTGTAAAGTAGTCCTGGTTATAGGTCCTTCCTTTTCATTACTTTGAATATTTTATTCCAATCCCCTATGACCTGAAATGTTTCTGTTGTGAAATGAGCTGACAGTCTTAGGGCAGATCCTTTGTAGGTAACTAACTGCTTTTCTCTTCTGTTTTTTAGATTTCCTCTTTAACATTTGCCATTTTAATTATGGTGTGTCTTGGTGTGGATCTCTCTGGTTCATCTAGTTTGGGACTCTCTGGGCTTGCTGGACTTATGTGTCTTTTTCCTTCACCAGGTTAGGAAAGTTTTTGGTGATTATTTTTTCAAATATGTTCTCAATTCCTTGCTCTCTCTCTTCTCCTTCTGGTACACTCCTATGATGTGGAGGTTGTGATGCTTCATGATGTCTCAAAGGTCCCTTAAACTACCCTCTTCCTTTTTAGTTCTTTGGACTTTTTGCTGTTTTTATTGTGTGTTGTTTTCTACCTTGTCTTCCAAATCACTCATTTTATCCTCTGCTTTGTCCAACCTTCTTTTTATTCCTTCCAGTGTACTCTTGATGTCAGATATGGTATTCTTCATTTGTGCTGGTTCTTTTTCATGGCTTTTATGTCCTTTTTCACACGTCATAGTTCTCACTAAGTTCCTTGAATATTTTTATAACCATTACTTTGAACCCTGTATTTGATAAATTGCTTGCCTACATTTCATCCAGCTCTTTTTCTGAAGATTTCTCCTGTTCTTTTGTTTGGTGCCTTTTTCTTTGTCTCCCAATTTTGGCTGCCTCTTGTGTTTGTTTCTATGCATTAGGTAGATCTTCTATGACTCCCAGTCTATGTGGGGTGGCCTTATATAACAGGTGTCCTGTGGGACCCAGTAGTGCAGTCTCCTTGATCACTTGAACTGAGTGCTCAAGGAATATCTCTTCTGTGAGTTATATGGACCCTCCTGTTGTAATTGAGTTTTTATTGCTGTTGGCTCATTTGTGGGTGGAATCAACCCTCAGGCTGGCTGACTGTGAGGCTCAACCCTGACCCAGTGTGTGAAATACTGTGCAGGTGCTGACCACTATACATGAATTCACCTCAGCTGGGTTTAGTGCCTGCTGAGCTCTCCCTTTGGATATGCTCTTTGAGAAGCTTATTGGATCCTGCTCTGATGTTGTCTGAAGCTGGCCACTGGGGTATGTTGGTTCTGGGCCTCTTGGGAGGTACTTTGGTGCAGGCCAGTGCCAGACACTCTGTGTGTCTGGGCCTTGGCAACCTGTTTGGAGTTAAGAGTTATCCACAGTTTATGGCTGTGTCTGCTGGGCTTGTATGCTTATGAAATGGACCAAGCTGCACACCAAAGCTGGGTTTTACCAGCACTGGGCCCTGGTGCAGGTCAACAAAGTCCCAAGGCACCTCAAGATCTGTCTCCACCTACCTTCACCTGCTGGCTGCCTGTTAGACTCAGTCACTGAAGGAGCGTCCAGTGGGAGGATGAGGCTTGTGGATCTCCTGTAAGAGGAAGATGCCATTCAGGCTTCAGAAAAAATGGTTGGTGTAGTCTCTGCCCTGGTGCCACGGAACTCAGTCTGTCCCAGATTTTGCCCCTGCCTCAGCAGAGCACAGCCACTAGGAGTCAGGTGGGTGGGGCCTCCAGAGCCCTGACATTGGGTCTGCCGGAAGCTGGGAGGTGGTTCTTTTGAATCATTAAAGTGATGATTGTGCCAGTCAGGTTCAAGGAAAAGTGGGGGGAATGACTGCACCCAAAAGCTGGACAAGTTAGTCACTGATACCCCCTGAACCTGCCCAGACCTCTACACCCTGGCCAAGGCAGCTGACTCCTCAGCAGGGCCCAAGATCTGTAGGGTGAGGCAAGATAGAGCCCCGAGGGTGGGCTATTTCTTTCTCCCAGGCTGATGCCACACAGAGGCAAGTGTTCTAGTCAAGAAAGACAGTGTCTGCAGTATGGGAGAGTGACTCAGCACAGGGAGCCTGGCGGCTGTTCCTTCACCTTTCTCCCCAGAGACACAAACCCCAGTCTCTCCTCATATGACTGTAGTCTGCTCTGCCCTCCCTCCGCTGGAGCCCAGAGTGAGTGGCTACAAACAGGTTTTGTGCATTGGCCCTTTAAGTGGGTGTCTGTGGCTTCAACAGTCTCTATCTCTCCATGGTGGAAAGAATCTGTGATGATTTTCACAGCCAGATGTTATGTGGGCACCTTCCTGGCTCAGAGCCTGGCTATAGAGCCCCGCTTTGGGTTTAGACCCCACACTTCTCATGGAGAAACCCCCACAGTGGAGATATCCCTCTGAAACCTCAGCCACTACCTATGGGAGTGGGGCCAGGCCTTTTTGCATCTCTGCCCTTCCTACCAGTTTCAATGTGACTTCTTCCATACATTTTTGGTAATAAGACTCCTCTTCAGCTAGTCTTCAGTTGGTTATTCTGGATGATCATTCTTTAATTTAGTTGTAATTCCAGTTTGGTCCTAGGAGGAGGTAAGTGTAGCTTCCACTGCCATCTCCACCACCATCTTGAAATTGCAACTTCACATCTCTTTCTTGAGGGAATAGGGATGAGGGCCATCCCTCTGTCACTGGTTCCTGCTGAGCATGGATGGAGTGTGTATTTGGACATGGAGCAGTGAAAATCTCTGGCTGCCTGACTTATGGAAGCATTGGGGCCCCCTAGATTCTGGGGTCCTGAGGACAGAAGGGCTTGAAGAGAGCTCTACTCTAACAGGAGACATGCGTCATAAGGGGTGAGGCGGCAGTGGGAAGAACCAGGAGACAGAGGCCCTGCCATCCACACACTCACACTCTGGTGGGGCTTCAGTTAGCAAGATGGACCAGGGTGACAGCCTCCCTGAGGACAAAGGAGCCAACAAGGGAGCAAAGGGGAGGTGCTCTCATATTTGAATCTCTTCCTATAAAATTCAGGACACCGAGCTATGGTTTTTATTCAGGGGTCACCTACTGAGCTGCTAGGACAGGTAGGATCTGGGCAGGAAGTGACCCTGTGGAGTGGGCGAGCCAGTGGATGAAGCCCAGTAACCCCAGAGGGGGAAGGGATACCAGATGTGACAGGGCTACACAACATGCAGTCGGCATCCCATGGTTTCTCAGCCACACTGACGCTTGTTACCAGGTGGCCGAGTAAAGAGCCGCACCTGGTAAGGCATCTGGGCCTGGGGAGGGAGGCTGGACACGGCCTTCTGCATCCGCTCCCCTGGGACAGTGCACCACAGAAAAGCCCCCTGTGAGGGCAGCAGACTCTCCCAGGGGACATGAGCTCTGTGTGTGTACACGCAATCACACACAGACGGGAGGAGAATAAGGCCACACATGTGAGGCCACCCTGTCCCGGCCCACACAGCGCAGGGCCCTCTGTGATCAGACATCCTGTTAGACACCATCCCCAGTTAGCCGGCTACACGGCTGCAACTCAGAGGCAAATGGCCCTCTGATAATCAGGATTCAAGGAGAGAGCACCACTCACTGGCAACCTCTTTGTCCCCAGAACCGACCGCATAGCAGGCCCTGGGACGAGCCTTGAGAAGAGCAGATCGCCTGAGGTATGTACAGCCCACAGTTCCCACCTCTTAGACTGTGGCTCCATCACCCCTTGTTCCCAGTTTGGAGACAACAGGAGCTCAGGACTGAGAGTGAAGACAGGAAAAAGGTGCAGGCACAGATTGTCATGAGACAGAAAAGTAAGGATAGTCAGCCATGCGAGCGGTGGGCACTGCTCACACGAGGAACCGCCCTGCCTCACTTCGGTCCAGCTGCAGATGCCTGCACAGCACTCACCCCCTACTGCAGCCCCAGGTCCTGGCTCCTCTCCCCTTCTGGCGTCTGGACTCCTACAGCCATTGGGCTGAGAAGGCCTCCCAAGGCTGGCCCCAGGTCCCAGACACGTGGGCCTGTGGGAAGCAGAGGACAGGCCAGGCTGCCTGGCTCACCTGCTGCAGGGCAGACCCAGTCTGCTGAAAGGATGGCTCTGGATGGTGTGGCCTCCCTGCAGCTGTCTCTGTCCCACTTGGCAGAGCGATCCTCTGTTCCTAGCCCCCATGGCTGCCTCTACTGGGACAAAGCACAGGGCTGCCCCACCCTGGGCTTCCTGGCAGGGCCGGTGCCGGTCAGCCCGCAACACTGCACTTGGCAAACAGTGCCTCCCTAATGCACAGCGGACTCCCAGCCTGGAGCAGGGCTGCCCTGTCAGGATGGTTTCCTACCATTGACCCATTTGTCATATTTCTCAATTTATATAAGAGTTTAATTTCTTTTTTAAAAAAGATTTTATTTTTTTAGAGAGGGGGGAGAGAGGGAGAGAGACATCAATGTGCAAAGGAAACATTTGCCAGCTGTTTCTTGCCTACCCCCAATGGGGGACCTGGCTCGTAACCCAGGCATGTGCCTTAACCAGGAATCGAACCAGCAACCCTTCGGTCTGCAGGCCAACACTCATTCCACTGAGCCACACCAGCCAGGGCAAGAGCTTAATGTCTTTAAGTCAAATAAACAGTGCTCTTTTTATCAAATTCTGAAGAATGAGTACACCCCAGGGGCTGCCGTCGGTTGTCAAATTTAATTTTCCCATAGCCGGCACATTTACATATAAGACAAAGCAAACGCAAATGTCCACACAAAGGACAAAATCCATCTCCTGCAGGACAGACAACCAGACAACCAGACCAGAGATTTTGTCACTGAGAGTGTCTTGGATCGCCCGCAGGCGTCCCTCAACCCTCAGGTCAGGCCCCGAATCTGGCGTCCTGGACACAGTTTCTGCCTGACCAACCGGAAACAAGCGCACACCAGAACCGAAACTACCTTTCTGACAACGCTGACGGGAATAGAAACGCTACTTGAAGTGACTACCCTCTCTCTGCTGAAGCACTGCACGGGAGAGGTTCGGGTGGCCACTCTGCTTCGCCGTTGAAGTTCCCGCACTCAGTGCTGAGGGGGAGTCTCCCGTAGAACAGACTCCCAGCCCAGTGGAGACACAGGTGAGTAAGGCCTGGGTGGGCTGTCACTGCCGACTGCTCCTCCAAGTGCCCCCACAGGCCCAGAGGGAGTTCTTTTAAGAGTGCCATCGACTGTCACCAAATCTCTTACTGAACTCAAGGGGTTCACCACTCGGAGTGCTCTATTCAGAAAAGAGACAGGCTTGTTGCAAAGTAGTTTTATTTACTTTCAGCAAGTAAAGGAGAACAGGTATTCACACCCAAAGCTCTGCATCCTGGAAGGGAAGCTTAGCCGTTGCTCGTAAGCACTGTTTGGGCAGTTACACATTGATTTCCATTGACTGTACTTACTGGGTTGGTTCCTGTCAAGTTCATCCAGTTACAGCTGGTCTGTAAAATACCGTGCTTACATTTTAACAGTTGGTGAGAAGAGTGTTTAGTAAGAATGGCCCAGACCTTGAGATTCTTGTCCTATCTAACAATTTGTCTTTTCTATTAGTTATAAGAGTTCTTTATATATTCTAATTACAAATCTCTTATCAGATATGCATTTTGCAAGTATATACGCCAAGTCTGTGGATTGTCTTTTTATTCTCTTTATGCTGTTCTGTGAAACATAAGTTTTTAATTTTGATGAAGTCCAATCTCTCAGTCTTCTCCTTAATCATTTGTGATTTGGTATAAATGCCTAACCCACAAGTTTGCTCCTCTTTTCTTCTAAAAGTTGTCTGGTTTTAAGTCTTACATTTAGGTCTGTGATCCACTGTCAGTTAATTTTTGTGTATGGTTTGAGGGAGAGGTGGGACCAAATTCATTCTTTCAGATGTGTCTCAGCACTGTTTGTTGAGAACCTGTTTTCTCCCAGAGAATTGTCTTGGTACCGTTGCTGACAATAAATTGAGCATAAATGTTAGGCTTTATTTTGGGACTTTCAATTATATTTAATTGATCTGTCTATCAATATTCCAGTACCACACTGTTTTGTTTTACTCTTGATTTGTAGTTAGTTTTGAAATTGGCAAGTGTAGGTCCTCCAACTTTGTTTTTTCTTTTGCAAGATTGTTTTGGCTCTTATAGGTCTCTTGCACTTCTGTGTGATTTTAGGATTAGCTTGTCAAATTCTGCAGAAAAGCCATCTGGGATTTTTATTGGGATTGCATTAAATCTGTAGAAAAATTTGGGGACTACTGCCTTCTTAACAGTGTTAAGTCTTTAATCAATGAATATGGAGTGTCACTCCATTTATTTAGGTCTTCTTTAATGTCTGTCAACAATGTTTTACAGTTTTCAATGTACAAGGTTTGCACTTTTTGTTAAATTTATTCCTGAATATTTTATTCAAAACATTGTTTTTTTCATTTCTTACAGTGTTTCTCTCTATATATAACAACATATCAATTAACAGATTAAAATTTTCCTCCTTTTTACAGAAAGAAAGAAGGAAAGTAGGGAAGGAGCTTATAAGCCATGTTGTTATAACAGTACTTTGTTTTGTTTTTATTTTTGTTTTTCCACTTAATATATCTTGGAGTGTTTTCCCTAGCAACACATAGAGAGCCTTCTTATTCCTTTTTTATATCTGTACAATAGTCCAGTTATAAACTTCCTATAATTTACTCAGTCAATCCCCCATTAATGGACATTTAGGTTATTTTTTATATTCTGTCATTACAAATATTTCTGCAATGCATTTATCATTTTGCACTTTGGGACAAATCCCAGAGTTTAATCACTGTATTAATGGGTAAATACATCAGTAATTTTGACAAATGTTGCCAAATTGTCCTTCATGAGGTCACTCCTATTTCCTATTCTTCCATAATAATGAGGCTGCCACATTCCTTGTGACCTTGCCGCAGGCGTTTTTAAGCACCTGGATTTTTAATAATCTACTAGGTGGAAGATAGTGTCCGTGCAGTTTGAATTTGTTTATCTCTAGACCAGGCATCTTTATGCTGTTTTTCCTTGTCTGTGAGTTTTCTGTTCATTGCCTTTGCCTGATTTTCTGTTGGGTAGCTGGTCTTTTCCTTTTTGTTTAGTCTTTAGATATGAGTTGTAAATGTTTTGTTCCCATTTTCTGTTTGTCATTGGAGTTTGCTTAAGGTATTTTTTGTTTGTTTGTTTTGCCACGCAGAAGTTTTGTTGGGCTGTTTGTTTTGTGTAGTCTATTTTATCAATGTTTTCTTTTGTAGATTTTGGATTTTGGGTCATAGTTAGAAAGCCCTTTCAAAAATAATTTCATTCTATTTACACATTGAACTCACTGGGCTGTTCTTTTTTATTCTAGGAGAAATTATTTTCTGTGCTGGTTTCTGGCCCAGCCACTTCATCTGTATCAAGGATCCTTCCCCCTAAGTTTTATTTTATTTATTTTGAATATTTTATTTTATTTATTTTTAGAGAGGGGGAAGAGAGGAAGAAAGAGAGGGCGAGAAACATCAATGTGTGGTTGCCTCTTGCATGCCCCCTACTGGTGACCTGGCCTACAACCCAGGCATGTGCCCTGACTGGGAGTTGAACCACTGTCTGATTCACAGGCTGGCACTCAACCCCTGAACACACCAGCCAGAGTTCCCCTAAGTTTTATGTGGATAGGGAAATCAAACAGGGGAGGGAGCCAAATGGAACTCAAATATTATCCCAGTCCAGCTGTCTGTAACACAGTGCCACAACCAGGATGGCTTCTGATTTCACAAGTCTTTACTGAGGACAACTATGTGTGAGGCAGTTGGTCATTTCTGAGCATTTATCAAGGACCTGCACTGTGCCTGGTACTATGGAAGGCACTGGATGCAGAGAGGAATGACACAGCATAAGGAGCCAGAGGAACCACACCCTCAACTGTGAAATTACAAAACAAGACACATGACTAGGCTGTGGGTGCTCAGACCACATGATCATCCAGGAAGGTACCTGTGGGACAGCTCAGAAGAGAGGCAAAGTAACAAAGCAGCTCTGGGGAAATTTTTGATGCTTGAGCTACAAGTTGAGATTCCAGGAGCAGGTCCCAGGTCTGGAGTACTAGTTTGAGGCAATATAATTGATTATAAGTAATCAATTATATTTTATACCACTTACATCAGAATATTAACTACCATTTGGCAATCATATCTTTGTCTAGGCACATGCTTGTCATGTACGTGTGCTTGAGGAAGTTTTCTCAGCAAAGGCCAGCCTACACTCTGCATTTTGCATGCTCTTTCCCAGGGCGACCTGGCTGTGACTCAGCTGTGTTGTCACCACACAGGTTCTGTCACTTTCACACACATCTGTCATTGAACTGTGGCAAATCCATTGTCAAAATCAGCTAACAGGAGGTAAAAATTACAACAGGCAGAAAGCTGAGAGAGTGCCTTCACTTTTCTCCCAGGACCTATTCAATAATTTAGTTCTGACTTTAGGTCTGGCATGGGAAGGCTCACCCCCTAACAATCTCTGGAGTTAATGTTGGGTGGGGGTGGGGACTGACAAGGGCAGGTCTCAGAGCTATTTTCAGTATTTCAACAAAGCCTGGTAAGAAAACATGTACAACTAACTGAAATAAAACTCCACGTTTTCCTCTTCCTTCTTCTTCTCCTCCCCTCCTTCCTTTTCCTTCTTGCCCCCCATCCCTCCGCCACCTCTTCTTTATCTCCTCCCCCTTCTTCACAGTTTATAAAAGTGAGGTTGTAAATGGTCATTGTCAATTCTCCTGTGTCACCCAGGTTTGGGGCTGTGGCCTCCTCCAGGGCCTACATCCCACCTCTCCACTGAGATCCCCTCCTGCCTGCACCCCACCAGTGACAACGTAGCTCACATTGTGTTTGCTCAAACATTGGATGAGAAATTCCTCCTGTCTCAAAGCTTTTTACTATCCTCTCTTTTCAAGTCCCACTGACAGCATTTCTTGGCAAAATTGTGAAGATCAAGAATGAGGAGCCAATACTGTCATCCATCTGCTCCTTCTCATGGGGACAATACCCCTCAGACCACTGTGGAGAAAGAGACGGAATTGTCTTAGGCCCATGTGGCCCTTTTATTTTTCTCCTGGCCCAGACCCAGGCTTTTGCAAACACAGCACATCATACTTTGAGGAGGATAATGTCAATGAATGCAAGAGCTCGGGGTGCTATGCCTTTACTGGTGTGCGCTTGCTACCATGCAAGGTCAAGCATTTACCACTCATACAATGCTCACAGTGGTGGTCCCACTTTATGGACAGGGACACCAAGTTCCAAAGAGGTGAAATTCTGCCCAAGACCACACAGCTAGGGAGTGCTAGACCTGGGATACATAGTCAGTAGTTCCCAACCATTGTTCCTTGTGGCTTTGCTGGGTTCACTCTTATAGATTCTCAGAATATATGCTTACACTGCTAGTTCTTGGCTTTCCAGTCTTAGACATTATGAATTGATTTCTTGCTTAACTCTTTTTAAAATATATTTTATTGATTATGCTATTACAGTTGTCCCATTCCACCCCCATTCACTCCCCTCCACCCTGCACACCCCTCTCACTCACATTCACCCCTTTAGTTCATGTCCATGGGTCATAAATATAAGTTCTTTGGCTTCTCCATTTCCTATACTATTCTTATCCTCCCCCTGTCTATTTTCTCCCTACCATCTATGCTTCTTATTCCCATACCTTTTCCCCCTCTCTCCTCCTCCTCTCACTCCCCTGTAGATATCCCTCCATGTGATCTCCATTTCTTTGGTTCTGTTCCTATTCTAGTTGTTTGCTTGGATTGTTTTTGTTTTGTTTTAGGTGTGGTTGTTAATAACTGTGAGTTTGCTGTCATTTTACTGTTCATATTTTTTTATCTTCTTTTTCTTAGATAAGTCACTTTAACATTTCATATAATAAGGGCTTGGTGATGATGAACTCCTTTAACTTGACCTTATCTGAGAAGCACTTTATCTGCCTGCCCTTCCATTCTAAATGAAAGCTTTGCTGGATAGAGCAATATGGGATATAGGTCCTTGCCTTTCATGACTTGGAATACTTCTTTCCAGCCCCTTCTTGCCTGCAATGTCTCTTTTGAGAAATCAGCTGACAGTCTGGTGGGAACTCCTTTGTAGGTTACTGTCTCCCTATCTCTTGCTGCTTCTAGGATTCTCTCCTTCATTTTAATCTTGGCTAATGTAATTACAATGTGCCTTGGTGTGTTCTTCCTTGGGTCCAACTTCTTTGGGACTCTCTGAGCTTCTTGCACTTCCTGGAAGTCTTATTTCCTTTGCCAGATTGGGGAAGTTCTCCTTTATTGTTTGTTCAAATAACTTTTCCACTTGTTGCTCTTCCTCTTCTCCTTTTGGTACCCCTATAGTTCAGATGTTGGAATGTTTAAAGATGTCCTGGAGGTTCCTAAGCCTCTCCTCATTTTTTTGAATTCTTGTTTCTTCATTCTTTTCTGGTTAAATGTTTCTTTCTTCCTTCTGGTCCAAATCGTTGATTTGAGTCCCAGTTTCCTTCTTATCACTGTTGGTTTCCTGTGCATTTTCTTTTATTTCACTTAGCATAGCCTTCATTTTTTCATCTAATTTGTGACCAAATTCAACCAATTCTGTGAGCATCCTGATTACCAGTGTTTCGAAGTGTGCATCTGATAGGTTGGCTGTTTCTTCATCACTTAGTTGTATTTCTTCTGGAGCTTTGATCTGTTCTTTCATTTGGGCCATTTTTTTTGTCTCCACGTGCCTGTTGCATAGTAAGTGGTGGAGCTTTAGGTGTTCACCAGGGTGGGGCCACCCACATCGATGCACTGTGACTCTCTTTGTGGGGAAAGGGTCTGAGAAGGAACAATGGTGCTTGCTCTACTCTCTGCCAGATTTCAGGCACTTCCCCTGCTACCCACAAGTAAAGTGGGCCTTTCTGGTGCTGATTCCAGGTGGGTGGGCTTGTGTATGTTCTAGGACCCTGTGGGTCTCTCCAACAAAGTCTCCTGTGAGGCTGGGAGTTTCTCCCTCTGGCTCCTCAACCCCCACAGGTGTTTTCAATCAGTGGTTTCAGGCTTTATTTCCCCTTGCTGGAACCCTGGGTTGAGCGGTCTGTCCTGCTCCCATTATTCCTCCCAGTTTATCTGCACACGAATGTGGGACCGCCCATTCCACCAGCCTCCGCCTCCCTGGGTCTGCCAGCTGTCGCCTTGCTGCAAGTCCTCTCCACCTGGCTGCCCATCTCCACCCCTCCTACCAGACTAGATGAATGTGTCTTCTCTAACTCCTTGGTTGTCGGACTTCCATACAGTTTGATTTTGTCAGTTCTGGTTGTTTTTTGTTTTTTAAATTGTTGTTGTCCTTCTTTTGGTTGTGCGAGGAGGCACAGTGTGTCTACCTATGCCTCCATCTTGGCTGGAAGTGTCTTACTGCATTCATATCACCATTGCATACACATTACCTCCCCTCCACCCAGTGTCTCACAGTGCAGTGTTGAGTTAGGTCCACGGAGACCATGAGCAACTCTGCTGCAGGGAGTGGGGCTGACCCTATGGTGGACATGGTGATCCTAGATGGAGGTGGAAGGACCAGGAGACATTACAGCCAGACAGCCTGACACATCTGCCCACATTAACACCCTCAGGGTTTTCCAGAGAATCTGTAAATGACCAAAAGTGTCTTGGATCCCCCTAGCCAACCAGGGAGCTCATAGACTGCTTCCTTTGCTGCCAGCTAATCGGTTTACTTCGGAATGTAAAAAGTTCTGCAGTTTCCCCTGTCAGTCTCATCCCTTAGAAGCCCTGTGTTGCCTTTGTTCCTTGACAATGGTCTGTCTGTCCTCATGGAAATGAGAAAACTATGCTGTAGTAGACATAATTCAAAGCCTCTGAATTACTCATTGATAGTTGTTTACCTATTTATGATAATGTAAATTTCTTCACATTTACTATAATTTCCCAGGAATTGGTAACTCCTTAGTTTTCTCTGCATATGTCAGCTCTGTGACAGATCCAGCCTGTCAATTGTTCAACCGTCCTCACTTATCTATTGTTCCCAGGTTTTCATTGGAGAAATTCCTCCTCTTTTCTCTTATTTTAGCTGAGATGGGATTCCTCCACACCCACAAGCAGCTGTCCCTAGAGACTTCCTTCTCCTTCATTCTCATGATTTCTACATTCGCCTCTTTGCCAAGATAGGTCCTGTTTTTTCCCCCCTCTCTTCATTTTTTGATTTACTCCCTAGATTTGACGGAACACATACTCCCGGAGCTTACTAAGAAATGGTGTGTGGATGGAAGATAACATTTTTGAAATCTTGTATTCCTCATAATGTCTTTATTTGACCCACACTTGATTGATCATATATATTGTTCTAGACTGAAAATAATTTTCTATCATAAATTTGCAGCATTGTTCCACTTTCTTCTTCCTTCTTGGTTCACTTTTTTGTGGTAAAATTTTTATAACAAAATTTACCACTTAGTCATTTTTAAGTGTGCAATTTAGTGGCATTAAGTACATGCTCTCTATTGTATTACCACCACCACTGTCTATACCCAAAACTTTGTCATCATCTCAAACATAAATGCTGTGCCCATTAAACAGTAATGCCAAATTCCCTTCTCTCCCTTGCTTTTGGTGACCTCTAATCTACTTTTTAACTATGAATTTGATTATTCTAGTTGCCTTACATAAGTGTAATTATACAATATTTGTCCCCACCTGTCTGGGTTACATTACTTGGCATGATGTCTTCAAGGTTCATCCAAGTTGTACCATGTGTCAGTACTTCATTTGAATAATTGAATAATACTCTAACATACGTGTATATATAACATTTTGTTTATGCTTTCATGTTGATGAACACCTCAGTCTTGTACTTTTTTGGCTATTGTAAATCATATTGCTATAAATATTGGTGCACAGGCATCTGTTTGGATGTACACCTACGAGTTGAAATGGTAGGCCACGTGGCAGTTCTGTTTCACATTTTGAGAAACTGCTGAACTGTCTTCTATGGTGGCTGCACCATTTCACATTCTCACGAGGTTTCCAATTTTGCACATCCTCTCCAACACTTGCTATTTTCCCTTTTTTAAAAAAGTAGGAAAACTGTATTAACTTAGAAGCATTCAGAATGTCAACAAAACAGTTTTGTTTTGTTTTCAATTACTGAGTCATATTCAGTGGACAGAACGATTTTGCAGAAGCTGCATCTGCGAGAACCGAGGCCGGAAAAACTGCCACGCTCACACAGGCCTGACCCGCGCCACGCCCCCATGAGCGCCTGCTCCCAACTCCAGACCATAGGCACGCCAGCGTCCTTCGGGTGTGAGCAGCTAGGATGTCGCAGGGACAGCGCCATGTGAAGGACACATTTGGTAGGGTGTTCACCAGACGGAAAAAGACACCGTGCAGTTTAAAAACAACCCTTACACAGCCTTACATTTCAAAATTTTTCCTTTAAAAAGATTGAGTTGTGTATAGGGTGGTTAAATGCTTCATACACAAGAAAAACACTACGCAACAATCACCTTATTCATCATCATCATCTTCCTCTTCCTCCTCCTCCTGTTCATCTTCCCTCTTTTTCTTCGCATTTTCTGCCTGGAGCCTACCTTCTCCGCCTCCTGGGGCTTGCCTTTAGCTTGAGCCACAGCGACCCCACCCCTGCGCTTCTTTGGGCGGAGCCACCTTGCAGCTTCCCCTGGCTGCGCCTCCCCTGGACCCACGCTTCCTGTCACTTCCTGGGGCTTTGCAGCATCGCCGTCCTGCAGGCTGGCGGGGATGCTCCTTTAAGATTTTGGTCTGATACTCAGAACAAAACAAGACAAAGGCTGAAGGAGGCCTCTCCGGTGCACCGGGGTTTCTGAACTCGTTATTTGTTTCCCCTTCCAGGCGACCTAGTTTTCTATTCTCTCTGAAGGGCCTTGCTGCCTCTGCCACCTTCCTGCATCCCTGGTTCTTCAGCCTACAGGCTCAGCCTGGGGGGCGGGGGGGGGGGGGGGGGGGGGGGGGGGGGGGGGGGGTACGGTCGGTGGAAGCTTCGTGTGCTGCTCCCGGCAGGCCCGAAAGAGGAGGGCACATATGACGTCATGTCTCCCAGCCACTGCTGGTCTCTTCTACCCGGGTTGAGTCACTTTTCTCAGCCAGCAGAGCTGCCCCGCGCCTGCCGCTCGCGCACGCTCACACCTGCGGGGCTTTGTCCCTGGAGTCCTGTGTGCTGCTAGACCAGCTTCCACATTCCCTTTTTTCATAATAGTTTTCCCCTTGGGGGTGAAGTGGTATCTCATTGTGGTTTTGATTTACAGTTTCTCCATGACTGGTAATGTTGAACATTTTTTGTGAGCTTATTGACCATGATGTGTATTCTTTGGAGAAATGTTGAATGGAATCTTTTGAGGAATTTTGACTTGAGGTGTGTGTGTGTGTGTGTGTGTGTGTTGTCATTGAGTTTTAAGAGTTCTTGATATATTCCGGATATTAATCCCTTAGCAGAGATATGATTTGCAAATATTTGCTCCCATTTTGTGAGTTGTCTTTTCATTCTCCTGATAGTATATCTTAGTGCACAAAAGGTTTTAACTTTTGATGAAGTTAAGCTGTTTGATGAAGTCCAGTTTATCTAGGTGTCATATCCAAAGTGTCATTGCCAAATTCAATGCATGAACATTTCCCCCTACTTTTCCTAAAAGTTTTATAGTTTTAACTCATAAGTTTATGTCTTTTATGTATTTTAAGCTAACTTTAGTATATGTTGTAAGGTAAGAGTCCCACTTCATCCCTTTGCATGTGCATATCTAGTTTTCTTAGCACTATTTGTTGAAAAGATTGTCTTTTCCCTTTTGAAAGGTTTTGGCAACCCCGCTGAAAATCAGTTGACCATATATGTTAGAGTTTATTTCTGGGTTCTGTTTTATTGCACCAGTCTGTGTGTCTGTCTTAATTCCAGTACCACATTATACAGTATTACTACTTTAGCTTGCAGTAAGTTTTGAAATCAGGATGGAACTTATTTTTGTGTGTTGCTTTTGTATCCTGCAGCTTACTAAATTCTTTCATTAGGTCTAACAGTTATTTTTGAATGTGATTTTTAGAGATTTTTACATATAAAATTATGTTATCTGTAAACAGATCATTTTATTTTCTCCTTTCCTATGTGGATACCTTTCATTCTTTTTTGTGCCTAATTGCTCTGGCTAGAGCTTCAGCACTCTGGTGATTAAAGTAGTAAAAGCAGGTATTCTTGTCTTGTTGCTCTTAAGGGAGAAGCTTTCAGTCTTTCAGCACTGAGTATGATGTCAGCTGTGGGTTTTTCATATAAGCTTCTGTCATATTGAGGAGGTTTTCTTCCGTTTCCACTTTACTGAGTGTTTTCATCATGAAAAGGTTTTGAATTTTGTGAAATGGTTTTTGTGCATCAATTAAAATGACTGTAGTTTTTCTTCATTTTTTTTAAATTATATTTTATTATTGTGTTATTACAGTTGTCCCAATTTTCCCCCTTTGCTCCCCTGCACCCATCCCCACTGCCATTTCCTCCGGCAATCCCCACACCATTGTTCATGTCCATGGGTCATACATGTATATTCTTTGGCTACTTTATTTCCTGTGCTGTACTTTACAGCCCCATGACTATTCTGCAACTACCAATTTGTACTACTTAATCTCTTCACATTTTTGCCCAACTCTCATGCCCCCTTCCCATCAGGCAACCATTAAAATGTTCTCTAGAAGACATCTCCAGCCAAGATGGAGGTGTAGGCAGTTACACTTTGCCTCCTCATACAACCAAAAGAAGGATGACAGCAAATTTAGAAACACAAATTAACCAGAGGTGCCAGAAAATTGAACTGTATGCAAGTCTGACAACTAAGGAGTTAAAGAAGAAATATTCATCCACACCAGTAGGAGGATCGGACACGGGCAGCCAGGGCAAGAGGACTCATGGCAAGGTGGTGGCTGGAGGACCAGTGTGGGTGAGGTGGCGGCTGCCAGAACGGGCGGCCCCACATTTGCATGTGGATTAACCAGGAGGAACAATTGTGTGACAAACTGTGCTCCTAGGGTTCCAGTGTGGAGGAAATAAATCCTCAAAACCTCTGACTAAAAACCCTGTGGGGGTTGCAGCAGCAGGAGGAACTCCCAGCCTCACAGGACGGTTAGCCACATGGCCAAATAAGGTGCCAGGCCACTTCTCCAGCGGGCTTTTCTTAGCTTCCGAAGTCAATATCAGTTCCTCAAGGCTTTCTGGTAATAGGAGCCCAGGCATGCCTTCTTCAGGAATGACATTCCAGTCAAAGTCTTGGTTATTAAAAAGCATAATTTGAAACCTGTCTTATCGGTTTTATGCAAAGAAAATTTTATAACATTATTTATTAAGAATGCCAAGTTCTAGATGAATCAGGTAGGGAGAAAAAATACAAAGCAAAAAGGGAAATCCTTGTCTTTCCAATACCTGCCAAAATTGCACTTCCATGCCTTATATCTTTCATTGCTTTCCTCCCTAACCTATTATAAAGTTTTAACCCTTAGGGACCTGAATTTTATTTCAAAACAGACACCAAAAAAATCCAAAGCAAAAAACTGAATTACAGCCCTGGATGGTGTGGTTCAGTGGATTGAGCACCAGCCTGCGAAGCAAAGGGTCACTGGTTCGGTTCCCAGTCAGGGCACATGCCTGGGTTTCAGGCCAGGTCCCCAGTAGGAGGAGCGTGAGTGCCAGCTACACATTGATGTTTCTCTCTCTCTCTCTCCCTCCCTTCTCTCTCTAAAAACAAATAAATAAAATCTTAAAAAAACAATGACAAAGAATAAAAAATAAGAGGGGACTTAAATTAGCCTTAATCTTGTCTCCCACCAACTGGTCCCACTAGCTGGTCACACATACAACCTTTTTCATGTTCCAAATGGCACAAAGTTGTGATGGTGGAGACATTCTCTTGCGCCAGCTGACTCTGTCTGGCACCAGATGACATTTTGTAGGTCCCAAATGGCATAAAGCCCCAAATGACAAAGACATGTTCTCACCCCAGCTCATTCTACCCAGCACCAATGGCATGAAGCCCCAATGGTGGAGGTGTTCTCTTGTCTACCAGTGTGCCCACTGGTACCCTGGCAGAGACATAAGCTCTCACCAACCAGTCTCATGGCGGAGACACGATCCCTTGCCCCAGCCTGCTGTAACTGGCACAAGATGACTTTTGTTATACTCAGATGGCACAAAGCCTCAAATGGCAAAGACATGTTCTCATGCTAACCAGTACTGCAAATGACCTTTATGAGGTCCAAATGGCATGAGGATCCAAACTGCAGAGACGCAGGATTCTCAGTATAAACAAAACTGTTAAGTTCCCCAAATCCCCAAAAGATCAGAAAGCAAGAAACAAAACAAAACTTAAAGCAATGAATAACTTAACCCACTGATGTTTCTTTTAAGCAGTGATGTTTCTTTTCTTTCAAAAAACATTTCACACCTTCCTATGGCCTCTACAACTATCACAACCCCCACCCCCACTTTTTTTTAAGCTTTTATACGCCTTACAACTTTCTACACACCTGCAAGCTTCATAGATCTTCTTACTCACTTAGGGATAACCGTAACTCACTTTCAATCCTTGTTCTCTTTAATAATGGGATGGACCACACTCAAACTCAGTATCTGCAAGTTAAAAGTCCCTAAATATGCAAACACATTAATAAAGTAAAGGAACATTGTTATTCTGCATTGGGTTCTGCTGTCTTCTGAAACGGAAATTTCAAATCTCCTTCTAGTTCAGGTCCAGCTTTCCTTTTCAGCATTGACCACAGCAGCAGGGTTCAAACCTTGCTCAGGTGGTGCCCATTTTATTTGTGTGTGGTGGATCCAAGGCTTAATTCCCATGAGCTTCAGAGAAGAACGTGTTATCAGTAGGGTATCATAGGGACCAGTCTATTGCTTGGCTAACTGCTGTTCCTTTTCCAGTTGGAAAAGGTGTAAGAAGGGCTTGTCAGATGGGTAGGCAGACCTGCAGTGAGCAAACTTGTGCAGAATGCTTAGTGTTTGCCCTAAATGCTGTGCATATTGCTTAACTTTCCACTCATGCTCCGAATCTGGAGGTGGGGGCGGGGGGCATTCCCAGAACCAAGATTGGAGGGGTCTCCCATAAACTACTTCAAAAGAGTTTAACTTAAGCCCACATCTGGGTGCTATCTTAATCCAGAGCAATGCAATGAGAAGTGCCTGGTCCCATTTCAAATATGTTTCCTTGCATATTTTTGCCAGGGTGCTCTTTACTGTGTGATTCATTTTCTCAGTCTTTCCTGTAGATTGAGGTCTCCAGGATGCATGTTTCAGTCTTATTTGCAGTACCTATTCAACCTTCTGGGAGATCTTGGAGGTGAATGATGGCCCATTGTCATTCTGAATGCTGTGAGGAAGTCCAAACCTGGGAATTATTTCTTTAAGTTTCACTACCTCAGTTGCCTTCTCAGTTCTACTGGGGTATGCTTCTATCCATCTGGAAAAATGTCTACAAAAACTAATAAAAATTTGAAATTCCTTCTGGTTTTAGGCATTTGCGTAGTCTACTTGCCAGTCCTCAAATGGGTGTAATGCTTTATATTACACTCCTTTTTTAGCTGCAGTGTGTTCCATCTTAGGATTGTTTTTGGCACATATCTGACAGCCTTGGGTAATCCTCTGAATGGTCCTTTGTAAATGAGGGCTCTTTAAAAGTGGACTAAGGAGGCCCATCAAAGCATCCCTTCCATAATGGGTCCCTTTTTGTAGGTGTTTGAGGATAGGATACACTACAGGTTTGGGCGGTAAGATCATACAGGGGTGTTGATCTTCCACATAGAATTGGGACCAGTGTTAGTGAACCCTCATTCATGGACTTGTTCCCCATCTTGTTCCATGTAATAAGGTTTAAATTTTGCCAAGTCCAAGCAGGTGATCAAAACCCCTGAGCGTTGCAGCCCTCTGGTTGCTTGTCTTGCTGCTTTCAGCAGTTTGGTTTCCCTGGCTTGTTTGGGAACCATCTTTTTGGTGTCCTGGGAAGTGCATTATAGCAACCTGGTCTGGTGGATTCATTGTCCCTGTTAATTGCAAAATCTCCTCTGCTTGTTTAACATCCTTGTTCCCTAAGGTTAAGAGTCCTCTCCTTCCATATTGCTCCATGGGCATGGACTACCATAAAGGCATACTTGGAGTCCGTGTAGATGTTAATCTTCTTTCCCCAGGACAGTACTAAGGTTCTCCTGAGAACTATGAGTTCAACTTTCTGTGCTGAGGTTCCTGGTGCAAGTGCTTGGGTTTCTATCACCTTGTCTAAGTTGACTACTGTGTACCCAGCTCTTCATTGGCTGTTGTCCATGAAACTTCTCCCCTCCGTGTGCAGCTTCCAGTCTGGTGCCACCAATGGTTGGTCCAGTAGATCAAGCTTGCTAGAATAAATGGTCAATAATTCCAAGGAGTCATGGTGGAGGGCTGAGTTTCCCTGTGTCTGGGAACAGAGTGGCTGGAATCAAAGTTGTGGTAGTCTGAAGGGTAGATTTGGGTGTCCAACAGAATGGCCTGGTATTTCCCCATGTGCCCTGCTGTTAGCCAGTATCCTCCTTTCTTTTCCAATAGAGTTAGTATTTGGCATGGCACCAATACCATAGTAGGCTGTCCCAAAGTGAAATTTTTGGCTTCCTGTACATTGTCACAGGTAGCTGCTCCTGCTTGAAGATATGGTGGCCGTCCCTTTGTCATGTGATCCAACTTCTGTAAGAGATAGGTTATGGGTCGGGGAATATTTCCCAGAGCCTGGGTTAGTAAACCCTGTTTGATTCCCTGCCTTTCATGAACATACAGTTTGAAAGGCTTCTGCAAATTGGGCAGAAGCTGAAACTAGCGTTTCCTTCAAGGTATCAAATGATACCTGATAATCTCTTGTCTTTTGAAAAGTTCAGAGTCCAGTCCTTCCAAGGAATCATACAGTGGTTTTGCTATGAGTCCAAAGTTTGGAATCCAAATTTCACAGAACCCTGTAATCCCTAAGAATCCACGAAGCTGCCTTCAGTTTTCTGGGATTTTTTTTTTAGTGTAGCAATAGATTGTTTTTTATCTGCCATCAAGCTCCCAGGGCCCTGTTTCAGTTGAAATCCTAGGTATGCCACCTCTTATTTGCAAATCTAGGCCTTGTGAGGTGATATCTTATATCCCCTTTTTGCCAATAATTTAGGACTGTCATGGTGTTGAGTAAACAGTCCTCATAGGTGCTGCTAGGTACAATATGTCATCTACATAGGGTAGAAGAACTGATTTCAGTCGAATATCCCTAAGTCATTGGCTTCACCAGATGTAGTCAGAGAGTTCTTAAGTCCTTGCAGCAGCACAGTCCAGCAGCAGTGGAGTGTGGCTTTTGTTTCTGGGCCCTGCCATCTAAAGGCAAACAGTAATTGAGCCTATTCGTCTGTTGGGATGCAGAAAAAGGCATCCTTCAAGTCTAGGACTGAAAACCATATACTATTTCCAGGCATCATGGTCAACAGAGTGTAGGGATTAGGCACTATAGGTTGAATGTCCTGAAAAATGTCATTTATGGCTCTAAGATCCTTTACAAATCAATATTCACCCAAGTGAGGCTTTTTGACTGGCAAAATGGGAGTGTTATAGGGAGCTTGTTATGACCGAATTAGTCTTGATTTTAAGAATTTCTGAAGTACTGACTGAACCCCCTCTAAAGCCTCCTTTTTGAGGGGATACTATTTCTTCCATGGAAATCTGTGCCCCCTCTTTTAGGTTAACTTTTATGGGTTGGGTGTTCACCACTTTACCTGGGGTTCCATCAGTCCAAACAGTTTGATCCACCTGTTCATAGATCTCAGGTGGGAAGAGTTCACCTCTGGGACCTTCCAGACAGGTAGGAAGTGCCTGGAGCTAGAAGGCATCTTCCAGTAGAACCTCTATACATAGTTGCTGCTTTTCAGGAGAAAAAGTTATTTGTGCATGCAGTTTGCAAATTAAATCTCAGCCCAGCAATTAAATAGGGCAGTCTGGCATGTTGAGAAAACTATGTATGATCTTTCGATCACAAAGATGGCATTCTAGAGGTTGAAGGAATGCCTGATTTTGTAATTGTCCTGTCACTCCAGTAACCATTACTGTATCCGAACTTTTCTTGGTTACTTTTGTGTTCAGCACTGAGTGTGTAGCTCCCATACCTACGAGGAAATCAATTAGCTCGTCCCCCACCATCAACTGTACCTGGGGCTCCTGTGGTGATACAGCACTATGTTGGGAGTTGTCCAAAGGAGCGCCTGGGCTCGTCCTCATTCATCATCAGACTCCCCTCACCTTTTTAGCATTTCCCAGAGGGTTTCCACCCCTACTTTCCCTTTTGAATTTCAAGCACTCCTTTCTTCAATGGCCCGCCTCCTTGCAATAAGAACATTGATTAGCACCTAGTGGGCCTCTTTTTTTGTCTTTAGGGTCCCACCACTTCCTCTGGTCTCGCCACCCTGTTTCTAAGAACATCATGGCCTGGTTTATCTTCCTTGCTTCCCAGGCATTGCAGACTTTAAAGGCTAAGTCCGCCAGCTGAGAGGGATTCTTCCCAATGCCCCATGTGAACACCAGAGTTTCCTTCTGATATCCAGGGCACTGTGCCCAGTAAAAGTCACATTCACCATCTGCACATTCCCTGGTGCCTGTGGGTCAGCATCAGAGAACCTGTACTCTGGGAAGTATGCTTTCCACAGGCCTGACAGGTCCTCCCCAAAACTTGAGAAGGGTCCTCATCTGGCATTTGCCAAAGAGCTAGTATCATGTTCAGGCTCTTTGGCTTAGGCACCCTTGCCTTAAGCTCTTCCAGAATACACTTTCTGTAATGTTCCAGGAAGGGTGGGTCCCCACCATTTGGGCTCCAGCCAGGCTCTGTCAAGATCATTGCCTCAGCTGGGTTCTCTTAGAATCCTAATGGGATCCCAGGGAATTGGGCCTTTTCATTAGCCTTATTTATGGACGGCTAACCAGGCGTCTCTCATCTGCTATTAACTAAGCATTGAGAACCTGTAGACCTGCCTGTGTTGGGTGATGAGTGGCAAAAATG
This sequence comes from Tonatia bakeri, assembly GCA_004024845.1. NCBI lineage: Eukaryota > Metazoa > Chordata > Mammalia > Chiroptera > Phyllostomidae > Tonatia > Tonatia bakeri. The sequence continues at coordinate 30,169 of PVIA01008547.1, read as the reverse complement.
GAGGTGATAAGGTCTGCCATTCTCTGAGGATCATTCCTGTATAAGGGGCTGGAATTCTTCCAATTCAGCAAGTCTGAAGTGGAGAATGGAGTATGGGCCCAATAGTAGCCAGCCGGCTGACCTTCCTGATTTATTCCACCTATAGGATACTGCCTCAGAGGAAACTGCTTTGTTCCTGGTAGGGAGGCCTCCTGGTCAAATTGGGTGCCCTGATGGGTCTTCAAGAGGGAGACCTATCCTTCATCATACAGGAGTGTGGCCAGTGGCTCTTCAGGCCCTTTTTCATGGGTAGCCTGCAGTGGGGATGACTACAGAGGGAGACCTCCTCACATGAAACTTGTGTCTTTTGAATTCAGGGCATTAATGAGGCCCATTTCCTCATTCTCCTTTTCTTCCTTTATATAGTCAGGAAGGCATTTCAAGGGCCTTTGACTTCTTTGCACCATTAAGTGGACCTCTGTCTCTGCTGAGATCCTGTTATGCAATGACATAAATACCTTGAAATAATGGATTTCATCCCATTTATGCAACTGTTGACAATACTGTTCCAATTGCATAATAGTATGGTGATCTAGGGAATCACCCATGGGCCACCTTTCCCCATAATCCAAAACATACATAGGCCACAGGGTATTACAGTAATAAACCAACACTTCCTTAGACATTGGATAATGGCTATACATACCCCAGTCTGCTAAAATCTACCCAGTGGGCTCCCTCCAGGAACCAACTCAGAATGGCTCACGCTGGCCCAGATATACAACAGGCCCAACCCTATGACCAAAAGAAGCCAGGCAACCTGGGAATATACAGAGAATATTGGCACCTATAACTCCATTATTTCAACAAATGCTCACCAGCAAGTTTTTCTGTCAGCCAGTCTCACAATCAGTGAACTCAAGCAATGGCCTCCCCAACAATGGCCAGTTCTCACCTGGACTCCAATTCACAGCCCTAAAACTCAGGTGATCCTTCCTCCTTCCCAGAGTCTATTCCTTTCCCAGACCTCTTTCCTTTCTACCTATCAGGCATGTTTAAGTGGCTCATGCCCCAACAGGTGTGTAGAGAAATTCCCAGCAACTGGGAAGCCCCACAGTCCCACTCTCTGGTGGAGGGGGTGGGGGCTGACCTGCCACAAGCAGCTAGGGACCCACACTGGGCGCCACTGCCATAACCAAACAACAAATGGGGTTCCACTTCCTGCTGCCCATAAGCCATAACTCTGGAGACAAGAGTCTGATGGAAAGGCAAATGGAATACATATATGTATACATACATACATACATTTGATGCCCACTCTTTCCCCTGCTGCTAGGGGAGCAAGCAACCTGCTGTTGGGTGGCCACCACAGTGGTTTCCTGTGGATTTTCATGCCAAGGAGGTCCCCTCCAGGGACCTGCCTCCCAGGCCCTCTTGGCCCTAATCTCCTACCCCCACCTTGCTGCTCCCTCCTTACAGGCCTTGCTCCTTGCACCAGCAGGGCTCTGGGTCAGGTCTGAAGTGCTCAGGGAAGAATATGGGCCTGGCCCTCCCTGGCTGCACTGGGGCTGTAGCCAAATGGCCTGCACTGGCATGGGCCACAGGCAGGCAGCAGCCACTATGGCTTCCTGCTTGGGATGGGGCGTGGGGCTTGTGGGCCTGAGCTGGAGGTGTGGGGCATGGGTGGTCAGCAGCTGCCATGGCTTCCCACCTTGGGGAGGAGCACAGGGCTTGTAACCCTGGCCCTCTCTGAGTCTGCTGGCCAAGTCTCCCTCTGTCTGTGCCCTAGCCTCCCCGCTAAGCTCCTCCTGAGCCTCCCCACCCCCACCTCCAACCCCAAATCTACTGAGCTCCCAGACAGGTAGGTTCTGGAGTGCTATGGCAGCGTCACTAGCAATCCCTCTGGCAACTCAGCCCCCAGCCAGTCACAGTCTTCAGTGCTTCTCCACCCCTCCCCCTTTCCAGTGGGGCCGCTGCCCCATTACAGTAGGACTGCGAAGACATTTTAAAAAACCTAGCCACACCGTGACCAGTGTGATGTGGCTCAGGTTGGGCGTCATCTTGAAAAGCAAACGGTTGCCAATTCAATTCCTGGTCAGGGCACATGCCTGGCTTGGGGGTTTGGTCTCCAAGTGCCTCGGAGAGAGTGTCTGAGGAGACCTTTGATCTTCTGCCTGGAGTGCAAGGGGCCATTGCCTGCCAGGAGGTGAGAATCTGACTTAGGGCAAACCCTCTTTATATAAATATCTAACCAATACTTTCTTCATTACTTTGCCTTCCCATTCCCCACTGTCAGAGATACTTGATGCCTCCAGTTCAAGAAATTGTCCAGGGTTCTGTCCCCTCTAGGGACACCAGAGCAGAGAGATCTTAGACCAAAATCACTCACCCTCACCATCTGCCTCCCATCTTCCAAAATGCTGCTGATATCTGTCCCCTGCTAGAGTAACTAACTTCTTCCATTCTCTTTTCTTTGAGAACAAATATTTTTTTCCTGCTACCTTAGGAGGGTTTCAAGAGGGCAAGAAAATAAACCCATGTGTTTAAGTTGCTATGTTAAGCAGGGAGCCACTGGTCTTTTCTCAGCTTCCTTTCATTAAAAAAAAAAAAAAAGATTAAATGCCTTGCAGGGTGTTTAAAAGGCGAAGTTGTTGGGGAAGCAAGTGTCACGGAATCAGACATAGCACGATGGGGTGGCAGTGGGTTTGCACAGCAGAAAACCTCATCACTGCAGGCAGGTTGCTGGCAGGCCCAGTGACAGAGAGGCGTCCTTGATACCTCCTTGGGGCTGACGCACACAGACATCAAAGCCCAAGAATGGGCAATTTAACAACCTCCGGTGATAAAAGTCAGGAGAGAAGCTCCCTTTGGCAGTGAGTATGGGCCGGGAGAGGGCCCAGGGGAGTCTTCAGGGTGGGAGACATGTTCTCTGCCTTGGTGTGGGTGGTAGTGACACAGATGTGCAGTAGCCCCTCCTACCTGCTGTTTTGCTTTTTGCACTTTCAGCTACCCCCAGTAAGTGGTGGTCCAAAGATATTAAATGGAAAGTTCCAGAAATAAGCCATTTATAAAGTTTTAAACTGTGCACCATTCTGAGTAGCATGATGATATGTCACACGGTCCTGCTCCATCCCTTTGCCCAGCATCTCACTGCACACACTTCGATGACCAGAGCCACTGTCACCTATGCTGCACTGCTTGTGTTACTTTCCTTAACGGCCTCAGAACACAAAGGCTGTGACGCTCCCCATTCAGACACACCAAAGAGAAGCCATAAATTGGCTTCTTTACATGAAAAGGTGAGTACAGTAGAATAAGGTATTTTGAGAGAGGCCACATTCACATTGTAAAATAGAACATTACAATACATGGTTGTGAATGTTCTATTTTATTAAAGTCGTTGTTGTTATTCTCTTACTGTGCCTAATTTGTAAGTTAAACACATATCACAGGCATGTATGTGTAGGAAACTAACAGTATATATAGGGTTTGGTATTCTCTGCAGTTTCGGGCATCCCCTGGGGGTCTTGGAATGTGTCCCCCACAAGAAAAGATGGACCACCGTACACATAAAGAAAAATTCATCAAGCCGCACACTTGACATTTGTGCATGTTACACATGACATTGTGTGTGTGTCATACCTTAGTTGAAAAATGAAGGGACATAGTCAGTTATTTAGTGCCGGCTGTATGCTGGACACTAGCTAGGCCTGCTTTTGTTTTTATTTATTCATTCATTGAGCACCTACTTATCCTAGGCACTAGCTAGGTTCTGAGGACCCAGCAGTGAACAAAAAATTATATGGAGCCCCTACCCTCATGATGCTCACTGTTAATAGCAAATAATCATACTCAGAAAAGTGAAGCGACAAGTAAAGGGCATATCCGTGTGCGGAGGGAGGGCGTCTGCCCTCGTCCGTCCGGGTGGGAGGGTCAGAAAGGGCCCCTGAGGAGATGAAGTTGAAGCAGCGATCTAACGGGAGAGGAGGAAACGAGCAGCCGAGGCAGAGGGAGAGGGCACTTTATGTTAGTGGAACAGCATGTGCCAAAATCCCGTGGTGGGAAGAGGCATGGCACATTAAAGAGAGCAGAGGAAGCGTCAAGGAGGGCACGGCTGATGTGAGGGAGATCGGGAAATGCAGGCTCAGGGACGGGAGGTGGCTGCCTCAGGCCCCCTAGCTACTGCAGCAGGGGGTGGGAGCTAGTGTTGTCCAGGTTCCCCTCTGCTCCCTGAGGCAGGGAGTAGGGACGTGAACAGGAGAGGTTGCCTGCTGTCCAGCCTCCAGCGGTGTGCCAGCTGCCCTCATGCTCCCTGCCTCTCGGCTCCACAGGGCCTGCCGTCACCATGGAGCCATGCCCCGACGAGCAATACTGGGACAACCTGTTGAACGTTTGTCTCTCCTGCAAATCCATCTGCAACCATCGGATTCCACGTTCCTGTACAGCCTTCTGCAGTGAGTTCTGGGGCCTCAGCCAAGAGGGCGTCTGGATCACCCCTCTTTACCTCCCTGTGGTCCCTCTGGCCCCACTGCACTTGGGCACCCGAGGAGGGGTTGTGGAAGGCCATGTGCCGTGTGGCATCCCTTTGCCCTCCATCTCTCTGCTCTGGCCACACTGGCCTCTCTGCAGTTTCTTGAACATGCTGTGCTCTTTCCTGCCTCAGGCCTTTGTACACGCTGCACCTTTCGGGTGAAGAGCATTTCCTCATTTGTCTTCCCTTGGCTCTCTCCGACCCAGCCTCAAGGTCTCAGCCCAAATGCCAGAAGTCTAACTGCCCAACAGAAATTAGGCTCCCTGTCCTCTGTTATTCCTTTCTTTTGAAACTTTTTATTATAGAATTATCAAACATGGAGAGGATAGCATAATAGACTCCTGTTTACTCATCAGCAATCAGCTTTAAAAATTCTGCCTTTTTATTCCCCAACCAGTTGTTTTAGCTTCTGTATTTTAAAGCAAATCCAAAACCTCATATCACTTACCTATAAATACTAGATCATGAATCCCTAATGCATAGGGCCTTTAAAATACAACATCAATATCTTATCACCCCCAGAAATAATCCCTTAACATTGTTTTACTCAGGCCATACCTAATTTTCCCTGATTGTCTTGAAAAATACATTTTGCTTGCTGTTCTTTTGCATTACTTATTCTTTTCTTTAGTGGAACTTATCACAACTTGTATTATATTCTGTCATGTGTATTTGTTACACATCTGTTTCAACCGCAGACTGTCTGCCTGACACATAACAAGTGCTTCATAAATACTTGTTAAGTGGAGCTCAGAGAGGCTTAATGACTTGCCCAAGATCACACAGCATGATGGTGGAAAAGTTAGGACCTGAGCCAGAATTCTCGGACTCCAAAACCACGACTGTGAATCATTATCCATTAATGAAGTAAAACACTCATGGTGTCATTCTGCAAGTATTCATGGGACTCTCTAGCCCCTTTAAAATAGGAATTTCACATGATGCAATAACAGAAGGTTATCATGTAATGGGAGAAATGACTACATATTAAGCTATACAGGTAAAGTGCCATAAAACGCCACAGTAGGGAGAAACCACCTCCAGCTGATAGGTTGGGGAGCAGGGGAGTGCTCTTAGGGGAAGTGCCCCCCGAAAAGGTTTGTTAGAGCTTGCAGATGTGAAAGTCAGATGAGGGGGAAGGGCACCCTGGGAGAGGGGCAAGTGTGGGCAAAGGCGTGGACATGGGAAATCACAACAGGGAAGATCAAGGGCCAGAGGAAAGGTTTGTGAGTCAGGCAGTGAGGTTTGGTGGTCTGGGGAACTCACACACCACCTGCAACAGCCACACTAGGGCCCCTGAGGAGGGGAGGAGGTCACAGAAAACCCCAGGAACACTGCTGCCATCAGGCTAACTCTGTCTCATGAGTGACAGTGGCAGTGGTCCTGTGTGGCTCAGTGGAACCCTGGGAACAGGGCAGGGCTAGGGCAGGGGAGGTCACTGGTAAATCAGGATCATTGGAGACTTTCTTGAGATCCTGATTTCACCATCTCTACGGTCTTTTTATTAATCCGTCAAGGGCATAAGTGTTCATGTGTTTGTATTGCAAAGAGGCACAGTGAATATTCTACTTAAACTTTCCATTAACTGAGCATTCACGTGTTATGTGTCAGATATTGTGCTGAGGACTTCACATCTTCATAACAACCTTAAAAAGTCAATATTGTTACTACCCCTCACTTAGAAATGAGGAAACTGAGGCACATAGAAGTTAAGTCCCTACAATTTGCAAGTAGTAGAACTACTTGGCTTTGAAGACTGTGTTGTTAACTTTTGTCTTGCATTGCCTCTGAAACGTGCCCTTAGAAGTCCCCTTGGAAGCCACATTTTTATATAAATAGGATCTTATTTTAAAGACAATGGAAAGATGTCCTGGGACAGTGTAGATTTCGCTTATGCTCTCACAGTTGCCCTCTTAATGGAAGTGTGACCACTCTTGCTGTGCTTGGCTTCTGCTACTTGGCACTGATGCCGGTATAAACTCCTGCAATTCTCATGTATTGCTAAGGCAGATGAACTACCGATATTTTGAGCTTTCCTACCTTCCTTCCACGCACCTCTCCCAACTTGCCAAAGAGAATGCTGGCTTTCCTCTCCAATTCTTATTTTGACATAAAATATTTCTCTTCTTTATGAGGCTTGAAAAATGCAAGCAAGGAATTTAGTGACAGTATAATTGCCTATATATCAGTTTTAAAAGATAACTGAAAAGTCCTTGCGTGTATAGCAGCTAAAGCATGCACTTCTAAACAATCTGTAGGTCAAAGGAGAAATAACAATAAAAAGTAAAAACATTTAAAACTAGATATAAAAAATACTACATATCAAAATTTGTGTGACATGGTTAAAACAATACTTAGGGGACTGTTGTTCTCCTTACATTTGGATATTGAAAAAGGACTAGAATTACCATGAAATTGCTTTTGGGGAAATAGATTGTGATTTTTTTTAAACTTTGAATGCCCTTTGAGGCCAGACCCACAGTTTCTAAAGGTCTTCATTACATACTAGCATCACTCATTTCTGTCCCCCAGAGTCACTAAGCTGTCACAAGGAGCAAGGCAGGTACTATGACCAGCTCCTGAGGGACTGCATCAGCTGTGCCTCTATCTGCGGACGTCACCCTAAGCAATGCACATACTTCTGTGAGAACAAGTTCCGGAGCCACATGACCCTCCAATCAGAGCTCAGGAGACAGAAGACTGGGAAAGCTGAAACCAAATCAGACAACTGGGGAAGATACCAGGGATCAGAGAACAGAGGCCTAGAGGCAGGTCCAGGTAAGCTACCTGCATGGTTTGTGAGTGGGTGGAAGGCCAGGCACCAGGACTAACTACAGAGGGTCTTCAGAGTGGGAAGTCAGGAGTCCAGGTAAGAGAAGGTCATCACACGGTGAAAAGGTAAAATAGGCAAAATACCCAGAAGTCTGCAGGCAGGCAGGAAGCAGGAGAAAAGACCTGATCACTGACTTTTTCTAAATTAAAAAATTTTTTTCAATTAAAGTTGGCATACAATATTATATTAGTTTCAGATGTACAGTGCAGTGATTAGATATTTATATAACTTATGAAGCAACCCCCCCCAGTAAGTGTAGTAGCCACCTGACACCATACATAGTAACTACTATATTACTAACTCTATTCCCTATGCTGTACTTTACATATCATGAGTGTTTTTATAACTGGAAATTTGTACTTCTTTTTTTTTTTAAGATTTTTTAAAATTTATTTTTAGAAAGAGGGAAAAGAAGGGAGAAAGAGAGGGACAGAAATATCAATGTGTGGTTGCCTCTTGCATACCCCCAACTGGGGACCTGGCTGCAACCCAGGCATGTATCCTGACTGGTAATTGAACTGGCAGCCTTTTGGTTCACAGGCCAGTGCTCAATCCACTGAGCCACACCAGCCAGGGCAAAATTTGTACTTCTTAAACCCTTCACTTGTTTTTATCCTCCCTGGCATCCCCTCCCCACTGCCAAATCTGGTAACCATAAATATGTTCTAACTATGAGTTTGTTTCTGTTTTGTTTATTCATTTATTTTATTTTTTAGATTCCACATAGAAGTGAAATTATACAGCATTTGTCTTTGTCTGACTTATTTCACTTACATAATATCCTCCAGGTCCATCCATGATGTTGCAAATGACAAGATCTCATTCTTTCTATGGCTTAGTGATATTCCACTGGAAATAGGTATCACATCTTCCTTTTCCACTCAGCCACTGGTGGACATCTATGTTGCTTCCATATCTTGGCTATTATAAATAATGCTGCAGTGAACACAGAGGTTCATATATGTTTTCAAATTGGCACTTTGGATTTGTTTGGATAAATACCAAAAGTGGAATTGCTGGATTATAAGGTAGCTCTATTTTTAATTTTTTTGAGGAAATTCCGTGCTCTTTCCCATAGTGGTTGCACCAGTCTGCATTCCCACCTACAGTACACAAGCATCCCCTTTTCTCCACACTCTGACCAACACTTGTTGATTTATTAATGACAGCCATTCTGAGAAGTGTGAGGTCATACCTCACTGTGGTTTTAATTTGCATTTCCCTGATAATTAGTAATGTTGAGCATCTTTTTATATGTCTATTGGCCATCTGTGGACAAATGTCTGTTCAGGTCCTCTGCCCATTTTTTTTTTTAATTAAATTCCTTGGTCTTTTGGTATTAGGTTATATGAGTTTTTATATGTTTTGCATATTAACCCCTTATCAGATATATTGTTGGTGAATATCTTCTTCCAGTCGGTGGATTGTCCTTTCATTTTGTTGATGGTTTCCTTCACTATGCAAAAACGTTTTAGTTTGATGAAGTCTCATTTGTTTATTTTTTGCTCTTGTTTCCCTTGCTCAAGGAGACATGTCCAAAAAAAAAAAAATTACTAAGAGCAATGTCGAAAAGTATACTGCTTATGTTTTCTTCTAGGAATTTTATAATGTGGGGTCTTCAATCCATTTTAAGTTTATTTTGTATTTGGTATAAGAAAGTGGTCCAGTTTTATTCTTTTGCATGAGTCTGTCCAGTTTTACCAACACCACTTATTGAAGAGACTGTCTTTATTCCATTGTATATTCTTGCTTCCTTTATCATAAATTAATTGACAATATAGGTGTGGGTTTATATCTGGGCTTTCTATTCTGTTCTATTGATCTGTGTGTCTATTCTTATGATAGTACAATGATGTTTTGATTACTATAGCCTTGTAGTATATATAGTTTTATATCAGGCAGCATGATACCTCCAACTTAGTTCTTCTTTCTCAGTACTGCTTTGGGTATTTGGGGTCTTTTGTGGTTCCATATAAATTTTAGGATTATTTGTCCCAGTTCTGTGAAAAATGACATTATTTTGATAGGGATTGCACTAAGTCTGTAGATTGCTTTTGGTAGTATAAACATTTCAATGATGTTAATTCTTCCCACTCATGAGCATAGTGTCTCCTTCCATTCATTTGTATCTTCTTCAATTTATTTCTCCAATGTCTTTAAGTTTTCTGAGTATATCTTTTACCATCTTGATTAAGTTTATTTCTAGGTATTTTATTCTTTTCAATGAAATTGTTTTTTAAATTTCTTTTTCTGATAGTTTGTTAGTGGTGTATAAAAATGCAGCTGATTTCTGAATATTAATTTCTATCCTGCTATTTTTCTGAATTAATTTACCAGTTCTAATCATTTTTTTTTTGGTGGAATCTTTAGAATTCTCTCTCTATAGTATCATGCCATCTGCAAATAATGACAGTTTTACTTCTTCCTTTCCAATTTGGATGCCTTTTATTTTTTTCTTGTTCAATTGCTGTGGCTAGGAATTCCAATACAATATTGAATAAGAGTGGTGACAGTGGACAACCTTGTCTTGTTCTTAATCTTAAAGAAAAAACTTTCAGCTTTTCATCTTTGATTATGATGTTAGTTCTGGGTTTGGCATATATGGAACTTTTTGGAACAATTTGAGAATAGGTTGTAATTCTTCTTCAAATGTTTGGTAAAATTCACCTGTGAAGCCATCTGGTCCAGGGCTTCTGTTTGGTGGAAGATTTTGGATTACTGATTCGATTTTGTTGGTAGGTATCTTCCTGATTCAGACTTAGAAGATTATATGTTTCTAGGAATTTATCCATTTCTTCCAGGCTGTTCAATTTGTTGGGATATGATTGGTCATATTAATCCTTTTTATTTCTGTGGTACCAGTTATCACTTCCCTTTTATTCCTGATTTTATTTATTTGGGCCCTCACTCTTTCTTTCTTCATTAGTTTGGCTAATGGCTTATCAGTTTTGTTTATCTTCTTTTCAGGTACCAACTCCTGGTAAATTAATTGACTTCATTTTGTTTGGTTCTTTTTAATGGAATTTTGTGCTTTCTTTCAGATGAGACATGTCCATCTGTCCCCTCACTTTGACTGCTCCTCTGTTTGTTTCTATGTATTAGGTAGGTCTGCTGTATCTTCCAGTCTTGCCAGGGTACCCTTATGAAGTAGGTTTCGAGTGGGTCCCTATGGCTCATCTCCTTAGTCACTTAACCCAGGTGCCCCAGGGGTATCCCTTTTATGGGTTGTGTGTGCTACTTTGGACATGATGAGAAGTGTCTCCTGGAGTGGGTATCTACCAAGTGCCAAGCATTGAAAATGATCTAATTATCCTCCTAGAAAACACCCTTGATTTACCTCCCCTACTCTGTGGTGTCAGAAAGCATAGGAGGGGTGTAATGTGGATCCATAAACACTTGGTACTTACACTGCTCTTGGATGGGTAGTGGAGAGGCAAAGGGCCTGAAGCTCCCAGGGGGCCCGTTGGTTTCTTTCCATTGCTGTGACTTTCCTCGTAATAACATCACTTCCATGAGGCCAGAGCCTCGTGCCAAGATACTAGAACTTGATGGCTCATCATTCCTCATGACTCTGGGGTTTGGCTGGGGCCAGTTTGTGCTCAGCTGGCCCAGCTAAAAGTGGCTCTGCTCTGTATGTCTCTCATCTTCCTCCTGGATCAGTAGTCTGGGAAGCTGGTCCTGATGTCAGGAGTGGAAGAGGTAGAAAATGCAAGGCCTCTTGATGCCTAGGCTGGGAACTTGCATTGAATCATGCCTTCTGCATTCGCAAGTGGCAAAGCCAGCCAGATTCAAGGAGAGGCAAATACATTCCGTCTCCTGAGGGGAGAAGAGGCAAATAAATTTGTAGCCATGGTGAGTTTATTGTGGGTTTTAATCCAGCACAGCCTCTTTCTAATCAGAGGAATGAAGATTGCCATGCAGAGGGCATGGGTACAGAGGGGTGAAGAGCTGAACCATGGAAGCAGGGGGTCACACCTGCTGTTCCCATATCCGGTGACCTGTATGCCTGCCCAGTAGCTGGTGACATATCTGATTCTTCCAGCCAAACCTGGAACCTTTCCCACCTCTGACGCAATAGATTCCCATCTGGATCAATCCTATCTGCTTGACAGATCAAGAAACTAAGTCTCAAAATTTGAAGCTATTTGCTGCAAGTTGCAAACAGAATGCACAATAAGCTGGGATTCAGGCTCAGTCTATGGGTTCTCAAAGTTTCTCCACTCTAACAGCAAAATCCCACAGTGGTGTCCATGGGATATCACTCCCTGAAGGTGACCTGTTGCCCATGGGACACACTGCGTCATTCCTGTTTGTGACCACCAGCCAAGGCCCATCCTTGGAGGGCACTGGGTAGAAGCTGGGAGCCTCATTTTGGCTCTGAGGATGGATCTTTTAGGATGAGTCAGATGGGGTTGTGTAAGGACGTGGTGGGAAGACAGTTAAATCAGCATGGCCATGCCTGACCCTGCCTGCATCAGCCATTGCATTCATACCATGGCCTGGTGGTAGAACACCATCGGCCCTCGTAGGGTCCCCTGGCTGCCTGTCCTGCAGTGCCTGCCCAGCTCCAGGTCTCTCCAGAGTTCTGGGATTAGGTCTGTTCCGCTCTTTTCTCTGACTCCTGTGTGTGCTGGCAGGGCAAGAGCTGGGACTGATGTAGATTATAAACAGAAGCATGGGGCCACATGCCCAGGAGAGGGACCAGGTATGGGCCTGTTTGAGGGCAGGGACTGCAGGACGCTATGTGACCAAGCCACATCCAGCTACATGTAATGGTGGGCTCCCTAAAGCCTGCCGCCCCCACCCACTCCTCACCACTGTAGGCCCCAGCTTAACCCTGCTTCTAGTCTCCCAGTCATCCTCTCAGACTGTCATTCATTACTGTGATTCATTACTGCAGAGGGTGTGATGTGCATGGGGGAGGCGGCCTGAGCAAGGATGGTCCTGTCCCCAACCCCACACAACTCACAGTCTGATGGGACAGACAGCAGATGGACAAAACTCATGCCAATGATAAGTTAAACTCAGTACATGGTGCCTTCCTTGCCCCCCATCACACCCCACACTGACTGGGTGATGCTGTGGGCTTTGGAGCCAGACCTGGGTTCCACCCCTCAGTAACTGTGTGATCTAGAGCAAGTTACTTCACCTCTCTGAGTCATGGTTCTGTGAGACTGACATCATGTGACTTCCTGGACTTGGGAAGATTTTATGAGATTAGTCTGTGAAAATCAGTGAGAGCCACACAGCATATAGTAGCTGCTCATTTAAAAAGAAAACGTGTTTAAGAAACAAGGTGGAAGAAGGGAACAAATGCTGTGAGGTGAAGGAACAGAGCCATGGAGGGCTGAGAGGAGCATTGTGCTAGATCCTGTAGATCTAAGCTGAATGAGAGTAAACCTGCATCAGAGAGTCCCAGGCTGGGGAAGCATGACGGCCCTTCTGCAAAAGCAGGAAGGACCTCCACCCAAATTTGGGGGTATTTTGGGTACTGAGACTGATGGTGCCACTCACTGGCCCAGAGGGTATGGAAGGTTGTGACACAGTGACGAGGCTGTCAGCAGGGAGAGCAGGGCGGGCTGCCTGACAGTGGCTGAAGAGCATAGGGAAGGTGCCCAGGCTGGGGTTTCCTGGTGGCTGTGGCTGGGCACATGTGTTCTCCTGTGCAGCAGGGCCTTACATAACTTGAATCTGCCATTGGCACCAAAGCAGGGAGCACACAGGCTTTCCTTTTAGCTGGCCCAGATCGGGGGCTGAGGGAGAAGCCTTGAACACCAAACTGTGGAGTCTGACTGCTTACTCCAAGAATCCAGATGGTGGGGGACTCCAGGCTGAGAGAAGCTTTCTGCCACAGGGTGGGGGTGCCATACTAGGGGAGGACAGAGACGGAGGAGGGCAAGCTTTCAGGGGCAGCTGAAGAAGGCCTGGGGAGGAGTCAGATGCCAGACACCAGGGGGCCCTGCCTGCCAGACCCTGAATGGGAGACTGGTGTGCTCCTGGAGGCAGGGGAGTGGCCATGGGGTAAGGGACCTGAACTGGACTGTGCCCATAGAGATGGAGAGTAGCCCTGGTGGCAGGGACCCTCCGTGAGGCAGTTTCTGGCAATAAAGGAGGCCACAGATGACAACTACCAGGGATGGAGGCAGAGGGGCAGTGCACTGACATGGGGTTGGTGGGACGGAAAGACTCTGATATTGGACCAGCTATGCATGTGTCACACACGGCAGTCCCCAGGCCCACGGTACCTTGGCCCAGAGAGCCCATAAACCCCATCTTGGAATAATGTTCTAAAGTGCATTAAACACAACACACAGGGTTACAAAGAAACCAATGATGTTTAGATACTGACAAAATAGTAAACCAAATTAAATATTACCAAAATGTTGCCCACGTTGCTGTATCAGAGTGAATGTATGAGTTTCTCCATCAACGTGCTGAATAACAAGATGGAGTGGTGGGTTGGGGTGCCTGGGGTTTCCACGTGCACAGGCAAGATATGGGGATCCCTGTGATTCTGCTTGTGACATGGGCACTGCCACAGCTCAAACTGGGGTCTGGGGCTTCTGCTCACACTGGAAGCAAAGGCTAACTTTCCGTTGGTCACCAGTGAATATGAAGATTTGCTTTTTCTACCCAGGTCCACGGAGCCCCCAGACCCTCCCCCGGGGCCCTGGAGTCCCAAGCCAGGAGCTCTGGGTGGTGGTGCAAGCTGGGCCCTCACCAGCCCCCGTGTGCCTGGCCTCCAGCCCCACCTCCCTGGAAAACACATTCGGGCCTCACAGTCCCCACAGAAGTCTCAGGAGGCCTGGTTCATTTGGGTTTTGAGAGTGCAGGACAGTGCCCAGCAGGTACTGGAACCTTGAAACACACAGACATGCTCTCAGAGTTCTGGAGGCTGGAAGTCTGCAGAAGCTCTGGGCAAGGATCCTTCCTGCCTCTTCTGGCTCCTGGTGGCTCCAGGCATTCCTTGGCCTGTGGTTATGTCACTCTAGTCTCTGCCTTTTTCGTCATATGGCCGCTCCTGTGTGTCTGTGTCTGTCTTCTCTCCTTCTCTTCTCTCTTAGGGACATTTGTCATTGAATTTAGGGCCTACACTAATCCAGGACAATCTCATCTCCAGACCCTTAACTTACACCTGCAAAGGTGGAAAAAAGTTACACTCTTTTTTCCAAATAAGGTTGCATTTGCAGGTTATGAGAGGGCACATCTTCAGCACGGGGGTTGGACACCATTCAACCTGCTGCATGGAGTGAGGAGGAGGGAGCCCAAGAGCCCTGAGTTGTGTCCTCCTGTGGGTGGCTGACGCCAGCTTTGGGGCAGCCAGGACTACCACATGGGTTAGGGATCTGGGGAGTGTCTCACCTGGAGAGCTTGGACTTCACTGGCCTAGAAGATGGCAGCTGTAGACACAGGAATGGAAAAGGTTACCGAGGGCCCCCCGTGTGAGGGGAGAAAGGATGGGGTTGGAAACCCTATGGGGGGTGGTCTGCACCTGGGGGTCAGGAGAGAGTCCACAGAGGCCTGGAATGGAGCAGAGCCTAATGGGCTGTGTGTCCACGAGGACAAACTAGGAGGAAAGGTTTAAAGAAGTCAGTCACACCACAGAGAAGGTGCAAGTGTCCACCAGCTCTGGCCACAACGAGGTCAGGCGACCCTATGAAGGGCATTTTCGGGTGTCCTTGGATAGAGGTGGCCCCTGACCAGAAGAAATGGGCAGGAGCAGTGGGTTCTTCCACTCTGCAAGCAGAGATCCCCTCTCTCACCATCCGTGAGGCAGTAAGCCCGGCCTCTTTCTCTCTTCCCCATTTAGCCTCGTCACCTGTCAGTCCCTTAGTGCACTTGGGTCCATTTTCACCCATTCCCACCAGATAAGAATGTGGAAGGTAGGCCCTTCAGGCCCCATTTATTCTCCAAAAAGTTCAGGGTGCCTATCCTGGGCCCAGAGCCCCACGGGCAGGTAGCAGGCAGTGGGACTGGAGCCAGAGGAAGGTGTGAGGAAGCCAGGTCAGCAATGTCCAGGACAGCAGGAGGTGTGGGGTGCCTGCCGGGGTGCAGGGTGGGGAGGAATTGTGGGAGAGAAGGGAGCAAGGCCGCCAGAGCAGGAAGACAGGCTCACCGGACGGGTGGGAGGCTTGGCTCGGTGGACACGTGAAGAGGAGAAACACAATGACGGAAGTTCAGTGGTTTGCAGGCATTTGTGCAGGGTGGGAAACAGCTGTTTTCTTGCTGTGGTCGCATCCAGAAAAATCAGGGATCAGCACTGTTGGGTCAGAACAATGTCACTTTTGTCCTAGGAATTGCTCAAGGTTTCTTTTCATTTAGAACCTGGGGCTGAACATGATGTCCCTACTGTTAGCTTTTTGTTTGTTTGCCTCAGGGTGTGGTCTGCCGTCTCTCTGGACTGCCTCCACTGTGCTCCCTCGCCCTGACTTCAGCAAATGATGTCACGGTGGAGCAGCCCCATGCCCCCCCCCCCACCTTCCAGGGCTGAACAGTGAAATCCGCTTGGTAAAACATTGGGTGCAGAAGCCAGAGAGGAGAGGGTGAAGGAGTGGAGGTGCAGAAAAGGAGGCGACTCTGGGGAACGCAGGCTGTGGACGGAGGGCTGGCAGGGGCAGGAGCTGGAGCTGCACTCAGTACTTCCTTTGTTAACTAGAGAATCTTGAGTCCCTGGAAAGGCCATGGGCATGACCCAAGGCCAGGGAGAGGCTGAGACAGGAGTAGCTACTGACAGTCTATGTAGGCTCTGGCTGCCCCCTCACCCCGTCCTGCTGCAGCTGTGAGTGTGCCTTAAGCAGTCCACCCTCAGGAAAGGTGGTACCAGAAAGAATGGGGAGTTGGGGACCCCAGGCCTCGACTGGGTGGTGGGTGGAGTGGGAGATGTGGCATTCTGGAAACAGTCTCTCCTCTACCCCCTCCTGGGCAAGTGTCTCTCTCTTACACACACACACACACACACACACACACACACACACACACACACGAGACTGGGGAGGGTGCTCTATGCAAACGCCCCCCTCTGCAAGTGCAAACGTTCAAACAAATATGCCCAACATGTGTAGAACGTGGGGGAAGATAGGCAAGCGCAGGATGCTGGGTGGGTCGTCGGCATGGATGTGTCCCGTGGCCATGTGCTGAGTCTTCTGTGAGGGAGGAGAATGCCTCACACACCGGAAGCCACACAGCCACTGCCCCAGACCCACTTCTGCTCCTGGGACGAATCCCCTGCTAGCTGAGCTGCAGGGGTACTTGGAGATTGGCCAGAACATTCCACTCTTATATGCATTCACATGTATTCCTCACATGTGCCAAGCATCTGCTGAGAGATAGGAATATCACATCCCATTTTACAGATCAAAAACAGGCCTGAAGTTGAGTATAATGTCCCAAGCCACATTCAACTTGAGCAGTTGTGGCTGCCAGGACCATGCTCACAGTCCCGCCTCCCTGCCCTGGTTACCCTGTCTGAGACCACGGCTGCCTGCATTCTTGGCCCAGCCCCTCAAAGCCTCTTTGCTCTGCCCCTAAGTGACAAGTTATATAATACTACCCAGCTGACCGGCCCGAGCCTGAGCTGAGGGCAGCAGTAGTCCGAGGCAATTCTGCTTTTAGATGAGAGATGGCTTTGGAGACAGTAAAGAAACAAAACAAATCCAAAACAAGAAATGGCTTGGAAATAAACTGTGCTCTGGGGCCAGCAGTCAGAAGCTGTGTGTGCTGACCCGGGTGGTCGTGCTCTGGAACTGCACTGCAGGGGGCTGTGACCCCAGCACTTGATTTTCAGGCCAGGACGGAGAATGCATCCCTTTTCTGACAAAAACCTGTGAGTGTAAACCTGTGCTCCCAGAGCGAGCACAGACAGTGAAGCACTTGTAAGGCCTCTGTCCCATGGGGCCCTCGCTGCAGACAGCCGAGCAGGCCCTGCCCCCCGCCAGACCCAGTGGTGACCGAACTGCTCATGCAGTGCAGAAAGAAGCATGAGGCAGCTTTCCCGGCAGTGGCCCCATGAGCTCCTGGACCTTTGTCTTCCCCATCCTCTGGTCAGCCTTTAACCTGAGTTTTTAGAAGCGTGAACAGCTGTGAGTTACTTTTCTGTTTCCAATAGCTGATACACACAGATCATTTTTACAAGAAAGTATTTGAAAAACTGGGGGAAAGGTCTGCATCCTACCTCCAGTGTCAGTTTCTCTCCCCAGGAGCAGTGCCTGCTCCTAGTTTTTTGTTTGTCCTTTCCTCCATACTCTCATCTATGGCGGATTACAACCCTGGGTGTTTCCTAGCCTGGAGGTGCTGGAATGCCCGCTTCTCCATCATCACTCCATGTCTCTGGGGAACAGTTCCATCTCAGGACAGACAACGTGCCACACTCGTTTCTGTGACGGGTGCAGTGCGTGCTGTGGGTGTGCCAGGGCCCATTCAATGTTTTCCTGCTGATGGGCAGTTAGGTCACAAGCTTTGCTGTTACAGATGAAGCTGCAATGAAAGCCTGTGTCTGTGAGGGGGCGCACCTGGAGGTAAAGTTGCTGAGTCCACAAGATCAGGAAAGTGCATTTTCAAAGTTGGTAGGTGGTTCCAAATGGCCCTCAAAAGAGGCCACCCCCTC
The DNA here is from genome assembly GCA_004024845.1 of Tonatia bakeri. Lineage (NCBI taxonomy): Eukaryota > Metazoa > Chordata > Mammalia > Chiroptera > Phyllostomidae > Tonatia > Tonatia bakeri. Next base: position 12,223 of record PVIA01008547.1, on the reverse strand, counting down.
CCCCAGCAAGGATTGAGGTGCTTCCTTCTGAGATACTGGAAAGTGACACCTTTTGTAGTTTTAATTTGCTTTTCTCTTACTCCAGAGGCTTTGAAAAGTTTGTGTTAGGTGTAGATTGCCGGGCAGGAGCTCGTTTCATCTCCCACAGGAAACCTCAACTCACTGGTCTGGGCAGAGGGATGACAAGGAGCTGGGCACAGGGCACAGGGCAGAGCATTCCTTCCAGAGCAGAGTCTCTGTTCTGGTTGCCTACTGAGACATCCAAAAGCCACCTCAAACTTAGTGGCCTACAAATAACCGTTGTATTTTTTCCATAATTCTGTGAGTGACCGGGCTTGGCTGGGCAGTGCTGCTGCTGCTGCTGCTGCTTGCAGTCTCCTTGTTGTCTCAGGCAGACAGTGCTGGTGGCATGGCCGGGAGGCCCGGTGCAGATGCTGAGGTGCCTCCCCATCCCTGTGCAGCCTCTGTTTGTGGCGGGTCCGTGCTGTGGCTCAGGGCTCACAGAGGAGCCACAGCTGAGGCTTCCAGGCCATTGAGGGGCCTGGGCTGGGACTGGCCCAGCATCACCTCCACAGCATTCTCCTGGTTAGTGAGGCCCAACCCAGCCTGGTGTGAAGGGCAGGGTGTGGGAAGGTGGTTTGGGGGCCATCTCTGAACACTCACTGTCTAAAAATCGGCCTGTGTGTTGGAATTCATGCTGAAAACATTTGAAATATTCCAGTGTTTAAGGTGGTCTTTCTCTTCGAATCAACATGGCAGTTCATTTGTACTTTGCAGCAATCTGGTAGCTAGACATTGTGTCTGATGTTGATCCAGCCAGTGTGATGTTTTCACTTTATTCCAGAGGCAAGTAAGAGGCAAATGGATGGAGAGTCCTAGGGGTTGAGAAACGTGGATGTCACCTTGCTCTGCCCTGTGCCCTGTGAACTTTCCCTGGGACCCTTCACCTCTCAGGGTCCCAGTCTTCATATATGTAGCACCAGCATGCAGCCTGAAGCATGGGGGCGGGGGTCTTTGCTTCCCCTCCCCTATGGCCTCACAGTGTGGGGGGACTCCACCCACAGAGCCCCCACCTCACCCCCGTCCACCACAGATGAGAATAAGTCTACCAAGACATGATCTGTTTTGCGGGGCAGGGGGAGGTAGCCAATCTCTCAAAGGAGAAGGGCCTTGAGCCTGTTCCTCAATGGGCTTTTATTGGGTTCAATTTGCACAGGAATACAGGTAAAGCTCATCAATCATTGTCAGGCAGTAAGGATCAAACAATAGGTAATAGACAAAGAACTATGAGGGCTTATTCTGAGTCAGGGTCAGTTAGCTAAAGGGTCATAAAACTTTGGGGAACAAACTCATTTTATGCTTGGACCCTTATCATTTAAATTGAGAGCATTCTTAGCAAAGCAGGCTTCACAGGATTTTATGCATTCTTTCTTAGGCCTGATCGACCAGGGGAACCGCCTGTTCCTGCCCAGAGCTTCACTGCCCTCCGGCATTGTTTCAGGCTTAAGTGGGGCGGGGAAGTAAGGCAGCCAAGAGATTAGGAGACTTCTTGCAGACAAAATGAGGACTCAGGGTATGTCAAAGCCGAGGGGCAGGGGTCCATCACCCCCATTTTCTATAGTCCCCCAAGTCCTTCCCTGGGGGCACCTATGATCATGCCTGTCTTAGGTTGTTCTTCCCTTGAGGAATCTTATCTGGCATTGGCTAACCAGGCATCATGGCCCACCTGGGACCAAGCAGGGTGAAGTAAAGGGGGCAGAGGTGGCACCCCAGCCGGGAAGATAAGCTTTGTCTCCTTAGTGGTGTATGGTCCCAAGGTCTTTTACTCAGCCTTAGCCATAGGGGTTTACAGCTTCTGACACCAGGCAGGGCAGTTCCCAATATCGCAGAGCTCCAGGTGTGGGCCCCGAAGTTCTGCACTACCAGCCTGGGGTGGGGGCATTAGCCACCTGGAGCTCCTGCTCTCCCTCTGTAAATATCACAGTGACACGTGCCCAAGCCATCACTTGATAAAACTGCTGGCTCTGTGGAGCTGCAGAAGGAAGAGGGCAGTGTCTGCCCTCATGGCCTCTGTGTGGCCAGCCCAGGGCTCTGTCCTGCAGTCCATCAAACTCACTCCCAGCTGCAGCCCTGTGAGTGGGAACTGGGTAACTTTGAGATGGTTTGTTTTATGCCAAATGGAATGTAAAATGGTGCAGCCCCTGTGGAAAAGTCTGGCAGTTCCTCAGAAAGTTAAACCTAGAGTGTACTCAAGACTCAGAAGTTCTACTCTGAGGTATATATACCTAAGGAAGTTGAAAACATGCATTCACACAAACACTTGCACAAATGTCCACAGCAGCATTATTTATAATAGCAAAAGGTGGAAACAGCCCAGATATCCATCAACAAATGAATGGATAAACATGTGGTATGACCATACAGTGACATATTATCCAATCATAAAAGGGAGTGAAGTCCCGACCCACGCTGTATGGATGAGCCTCAGAAACATGCTAAGTAAAAGAAGCCAGACACACAGGTCACCTGTAGTCTGATTCAATTCACATGAAATGTCCAGAACAGGCAGTGCCAGGACCCAGGGAGGGGGTCGGTAGTGGCTGCTAGTGGGTCCCTGGAGGTGGGGAGCAGATGTCCTCAAAGGAGGTGATGGTGATGGCTGTGCAACTTTGTGAATGCACTGTCACCCACGGAGGTGGACACTTCTAAGTGCTGAACTGATGGCATGTGAGTTATATCTCAGCTTTTATAAGCAGGTAATCAGTCCTCCTTCCCAGGAGCAGGAGGGTTTGGGAGCTGCTGCAGGAAGTGCCACACACAGTGAGAGCTTATAGGCGGTCCCAGTAATGAATACATCACAGACACATCCTATTAACTTGGGCTCATCTGCCTTTCTACTCTGGGGCCTCAGAGGCACCCTAATTCCAGGGCCCAGGAAAAGCTTGGATTTGTGAGAAATTTCAAGGAGAAGGCTTTGGTCCTGGGCTGAGTCTTCCCCTGGCACCCAAACCAGAGGCTCAAGGCCCTGAGAGGTACGGCTACCAGTGCTCAGTTTTCCAGGGCTCTCCTGCCTCATACCTGCCGTCCAGATTCATTGGCAACTGTGCCCAGCTCACTCCCAAGGGGTGTGCTACCCACTTCTCCTTGGAGGACAGCACAGGTCAGGACAAAGACATCCTCCCCAGACCACTCCATTCATCTGTCCAGTCACTCATCTGTCTGTCTCTGGCACTGTCCCATTCTATGCTCACAGCACATGGAGACAGCCAACAGGGCCAGATGGAGATGGGTCCCACTCTGAGCTTCTGGAAGGTGTTATTGTCAGCCTGGGGTAGAGGGTGTCGATGTCTTTTGGGGCCAGAGCACATGTCAGCCAGGCCTCAGGGTGAGGCTGGGAGCCACTTCCAGTAGCCAGACAGGCCCCTAGCAGGAGGTGGCAGGGGTCCAAATGAGGGCAAAGAAAGACTGTGGGGCAGGGGTGGCCATCTAATGGGGGAAGCACTTCAGAAAAGGGTCATGGGCAGTGATACTCTTGAACTCAGGCCTCACTGCTATCTTGCAGCCACCCCAGGGCTGACGCTGAGTACCGACCAGCTGGCCCTGGTCTACAGCAGCCTGGGACTCTGCCTCGGTGCCATCATCTGCTGCTTCCTCCTGGCCGTGGCCTGCTTCCTCAAGAGGAGTGGGGACCAGTCCTCCTGCCGGTGCCCCGCAGGGCTGTGTTGGTCCTGGGCCAAGTCCTCCAAGGGTGAGCATGAAAGGGGGGTCTTCCCCTCCCACTGCTTGTGGGATGAGTTGCCAGCCTTTGCTCTGTGCTGATACCTCCCTGCTTCCAAATGGGGAGCATTTGGCCAGCTCTTCCTGGCCAAGGTCTGTGACCCTGTAGTCTTCTTCCTTTGTTGGCGAGTCAGGTTCAAACAAAAGGCAAGGAGACAGGGGACCCGAGGAAGAGCAGGTGTAGGGTGAGGGCCACAGGGTTGGCAGGGGCCTGGAGGATTCCCAGGAGGCTGGGCAACATGGGGAGGAGGAGGTCTTCCTGGGGGCATAGGGGCAGAGTGTGAAAGCCTGCTCCCACACAGGCCCCCAGGCAGGAGGGACGGCACCGGACAGCAGCGACAGCCATGGGGAGGTGGACACTGGGAGTGTGGGGGTGTGCTATCTGTAGGAAGCATTCTACTCTCCCAACAAGCCAGCCAGCTGTCCCTGGGGTACAGGCCTGCGGAGGGCGGTTGGGGCCCAGGCCAAGTCCCTCTTCCCTTTCTACACAGATCACAGAATGGAAGCTGGGAGCACAGCATGCAGGCCGCAGGAACCTGTGGAGACCTGCGGCTTCTGCTTCCCCAAGTGCGGGGTTCCCACCCAAGAGAGCTCAGGCCAGCTGGGTGCCCCCAGCCCTGCAGTAGCCGGAAGGGCCTGCATGGAGTCCTTGTCCCCGGAGGGCACTCTGGAGGCTGCGTGCTGGCCTGCCCAGGAGGGGGGCCCAGCTGTGTGAAAGGGGGTGGGGGGATGGGGCATGAAGGGAGGGAAAGAAAGAAAGGGAGGGAGGGAGGGAGACAGAGAGAGAGGGAGAGGAGGGGACAGGGGTTAGTGAGGGAGAGAGAGGGAAAGAGAGAGAAGGGGACAGGAGCAGAGAGATGGGGGAGAAATGGAAAAGGGGACAGAACAGCGGGAGTGCCAGGGTGGGAGACCTCACTGTGCTCATCCCAGGTCTTGGCTGCAGGTCGCCGTCATCTAAACATTTCTGCAATAAAGTAACCTGTGCTTGCCGGACTCAAGTCTCCTGAGCCCTTCTGTAGGAGTGAACCCTTCCAGGGTGCCGGCTCCTTCCTGCCACTCATTTTGGTCATGTCTTCCCCTGGGATGACTCTGAAAGACCCCACCTCCCAAGCTGCCTCCCTTGGCTCACTGTTCCCCCACAATGCAGCTGCAGCCCCCAGTTTCCCAGGACCTACATGTTTCCTGTCCACCTGGCTCCAGAGAGGGCTTGCCGGCCTGTGGGGCTGGAAGCAGTGGGTGCGCACTGCAGACGGGGAACTGCAGAAGGGCCTGCAGAGCATGTGTGTCTGCGGTTATGCCTGGATCTTGGGGGCAGGCCTTTCTGTTGGTTTTACAAAACCACTCCCCACTGTGCCTCCTCAGGAAGGGAAGGGCAGTGTGCTCACGCACACACGTGTGCACACGCACACATGTGTGCACACACCTGCATGCTGAGGGCGTATGTGTGTGCACATGCGTATACACAATGTTTTTGTACACAATGTGTGTGAGTGTGGCAGGGTGTGGGGTGGGCAGGAAGGGGCAGGCTGGCTGAGCTCAGGAGTATTCTCACTTGCGCCCCCCTTCAGCCATATCTACCGCAAACCTGCATTATTAGTTGCTTAATATTTTTTCTCCCTTAACTCACTTTTTCTTCTAGACCTACTTTAATTTCTTGCTAAATTTTATGAGCTCTGACTGATAACACTAAGCAATTCACAATTTTAGATGTTACCTACATTTTATCTATATTTTTATTAGTACTGAAACTACCTTTTAGTAACATTGAAACCTTAGAATACATAACTATTCTTGGAAGCATTTTCTAAGTAACATAAATACCTGATTATGTAAATTAAAAGTATTCATCCTGTGCCACCTCAGATTACCTTGCACGCCTGCATGCACCAGAGGCTCACACAGCACCGTGGGAAGCACACACAGGAAAACTGAGGCTCTGTCCACCCACCCTCCACGGCTGGACCGACAGGCTGCCCTCACTTCCCAGGGGTACCCAGGAATGTATAAGCCGGGCGGGGCGGCTTATACATCTGACTCCTACTGTCTCCCAGCTCTGGGGGTGCAGGGTTGGACGTCCAGGGGTGGCAGCACTGGCTGCCTCGGAGGGCCGCGAGGGAAGGACCTAGTCCAGGCCTCTCTCCTTGGCCTGTGTCTTCTTCCATTGTGTCTGTGTCCAAATTATTTGTTTTCATAAGGACACCATTTGTTAGATTAGGCCCGTCCTCCTGACCTCATTTTAACTTGATCACCTTTGTAAAGACTCTGTCTCCAAACAAGGTACGTTGAAGTTCTAGGGGTAGGACTTCAGCACCTGAATTTCCAGGGGCACAGTTCAGAGCCCACCCCTGCTTCATCTCTGTCTGCCGGCAAGTTGGTTTCCACGGAGTGCCCGCCCAGCGTGCAGCCCACCTAACAGGCAAATGGGGGGCACGTCAGCTGCAGTGTTCCCTGCCATGGCACTCAGTGAAAGAAGCTTCTTATGGTCTTTGAAGACTGGCACTCAAGCCCCATCACTAGTGCAGACAGTAGCTGGCTGCTGCCCAATTCTGATGCCGCTCAGCACATGGCAGCTTGTCTGAAAGGTGCGGGGCCAACTGTTTGCTCTTTCTGTGGTTCCCAGTTCTGCCTGGCTCTGGCTTCCACCGGGCAAAAGTAATTTGGGCTTTTTACCAGCTTTTAAACTACTCTTTTGAGTTTGTTTTTTATTTGTTTGTTTTTCTAAGACAGGGATCCATCTGTTGCTACAGACTATCTGAAACTGAGAATACTGTCCTCCTTATCCATGCTCTGTGTTTGTTGGTTCTTTCTCCAAAATACATTCTGATTCCCGCCCCTCATTACAGCCACTTGAAGCTGAGCTCCTGTCACTTTTCACCCAATGATTGCACCAGCCCCCACTGGCCTCCCTGTTGCCATCTTGTCCCCTAATGAAAAGGACAAGAGAGTAAATCCTTTGGACTTTGTGGACCACACAGTCCCTGCTGCAGGGCCCACACATTTGGTCCCATCGGCCACAGCTCCAGATGCTAAGGAAACAAGCGGGGTAACTCCTGCTTGGATAGAACTGCTAAGGAGGACAGTGGGGTCTGGACCATGGGCCATAGCTGGTCAACCCTGCCCTGCTTCCTGGCTTGCTTGAGATGTAAGTGACACCTAACAGTATGTAAGTTTAAGCTGTTGATTGGATATTTATTCATTGCAAATTGATGACCACCAGATCCTGTCACATAGTTACCATTTCCTTTTTTTGTGGTGAGAACATTTAAGATCTATTTACTTAGCACTTTTCAAGTATATAGTGGAGTGCTATCAGCTATAATTGCCATGCTGTCCATAGACCCTCAGAATTCATTAATCTTATAACTGTAAGTGTGCACCCTTTGACCATCATCTCCCTAGCCCCCAGCCCCTGGTAACCAACACTGTACTCTCTGTTCCTCTGAGCAATGATCTTTTTATTTATGCCTCTAATTTTTTTAATGGTTGTTTACAATACACATCTTTAGTCACAGTCAGCACTCAGATTACAGTGTTCCACGTGGAAGGAGAGAGCCTGGTGGTGTGTCGTCCCGTGCCGCCTTCCACGCACCAGTGCCGGGCGCTCAACCTCCACACCATCTGCAGAGTCACAACACAGCATGCCTGTGTCTGCCTCAGAAGTTCGGTGTATTTCAGCGTAATGAAAAATAAGGAAACATTGCCTTTCATATTTACGTTCATTTCTGGAAATTCTCATTTTTGTGTGCGTAGATTCAAGTGTCTGGTATCATAGTCCTTCTACCTGAAGGACTTCTTTTAACATTTCTTATCGTGCAAACCTGCAGGAAATGAATTCGCAGTGTGTGTCAGTTTGGAAAAGTATTTCTCTTTCATTTTTTAAAAATATTTTTTCTGGGTATAGACTTTGCAGTTGCCAGTGTTTTCCTTTCAGCATTTTAAAGATACTGCCCCATTATCTCTGCATGGGTTCTGACAAGATACCTGCTGAAAGTCCCAGCTTTGCTCCTTTGTAACTGTGCCTTCACGATGCTCATCTTCCCTTTTCTAGCAGTTTGAGTGTGTTGTGTCTATAGGAGGTGCTTTTTTATTTATCTGTGCTTTTGTTTTGGTTAGGTTTGTTTTGTGATATATCCTGCTTTGCAGTCTCTGAGATTTTTGGATCTGTAGCTTGATGTTTTTCATTATTTTTAAAAAAAATCATTTGCCATTATCTCTTCAAACTGTTTGGTGTTTATTGTCCTATAGCTCTGGTATCCTATTATTATTTTTCCCCCCAAAATTCTCTTTCCTCTTTGTGTTTCGGTTTGGGTAAATTCTATCAATCTTCAAGCTCACTGGTTCTTTCCTCATCGGTGTGAGTTCACTGATGGGCCCAGAAAAGCCATTCCGTATATGTCACCATGTGTTTTCCTTCCGGCATCTGCACTGACTCCTCCTCGTAGTCCCATCTCTCTGCAGAAGCTCCCCATCTTTTCACGCTGTGTTCCACATTTTCCACGGCCACCTTTCACATATTAATCTGAATTGTCTCAAATTTTCTGCCTAATGCTTTCATCAGCTGGATCATCTCTGAGTCTGGCTCTGTTGATTGGTCTCTTGGTAGTGGGTCATTTTACTTGTTCTTTTGTGTCTTGAAATTTTTTAATTGAATGCCAGACCTGAATAGAGAGACCGAAGTAGGAAGTGTTCATGCCTGGAAGTGGGCACGCCTTTTCCCCTGCTAGGCTGAGAGCGTGAGGGAGGAAGTCAACTGAGGGAGTCAACTGGTGTGGGTCTTGTTGTTACTATGGGCAGCTCAGGGCTCAGATTCCCCTACGGAGCCCATGTTCTGGGGCGGGGGCTGGGTCCCCAACATTCCCACTGCATCCTCACAGCCCTACACCTTCTCTGTGTGCCCCTGCCTCTAAAGCGTCTTTCTCCATTTTTTCTCCCTCTTTCATGGAAGTTGGCCATCACTCAGTGCTTGCTGACTGGTGGGGAGGTTGTGTGTCCCCTTGCTCCATCTCAGTCTCAGGCAGGAGCTCCCTGGGTGGGATGATAGGGCTTTTGCAGTAGCCCTCCAGGCCCAGGATGTTTTCCTGTCCCCAACTGCAGTGAAGGGGATTCCCCTTCCCCCTCCCTCCCTCCCTCCTCCCACTGTCAATGGGTTTTCACCTATATCTTGAGGTCAGCAGGGTTTCTTTCCCCTTTTCAGTAGTTTGCAGCTTTTGTTTGCTGGTGGAAGAGTCCATGTAGGCCTGCATTTACTTCCGCTGCCGTGGCCACATCCCTGCCCAGACCTGCACCCCAAGGGAGGTTCTCTGAGGTCTCCCACTGTGTGCCTGATATTTGCTTTTTTATGAGGGCCCTGTGGAAGTCTGCAGAGAAGGGCCTGCATGTGGTGTCATCTCCTCTTGTCTGCAGTTCTCAGCTCTACTCAAACTACCTTTAGCCATTCTTCAAAGCCTCAGCAGAATTCCTCTTCCCCGCGTGCCTGGCTGGTCTGCCTTCCTCCCTGCACTCAGCTGTGGTTGGCTGGTGTCATGTCCTGTCTCCTCCGGGGCACCTGCCTTCCTGCGAGGTTAGGCTCAATGGCTGCCCCGCAACTTCAGCGCATAGATGGGTTCGAGATAAAACACAGCTCTGTAGATTATCCAGCTTTTTATTTCTAGAGGAGTGGGCCCCTCTCTGGATTTCTACTTCCTAGCTGGCAGCTGGAAGCCAGAGAGATCTTTTTAAAATATCACTCACCTCATGTCTTTTTACTGCTTAAACTTTCCAATCAGTTCTAGACACAGACTAAAATCCAGCCTCTTACAAGGGCCTGTGAGCTCCACATGGTCTGGTCGCTGGCTTCCTCTCAACCTTAGCCCATATCGTGCTCCAGCACCTGTCACCCTCCACCACACTCATCCTCACTCTCAGAGTTGTTTCATTCCCTACTCCTGCCCCAAGGCCTTTGCTGTTTCTGCTCCCTCCACTGGGAATGCTTTTCCATGGTCACCTAGGTCGGATGGGATTCTTCTGCCATGCAGGCCTCAGTTTCAATGCCACCTTCTAAGAGATCCTTCCCTCTACCCAAAGTTTCCACCTCTCCCTGATTCCTTAAAACTCTCCCTGAATCAGATAGTTTTAGAAGCTTCTCAAAATTATTGGGTTTGCCAAAAAGTCTGTTTTATTTTCTGTAAAATAAAGACACATTTTTCATTTTCACCAACAACTTTATTGATTTGGATATTTTGAGTGTGTCAGCTATCTCCCACATGGTATAACATAGATTGTTCTCAATGTCTCGATTTGATTGCTATCAATTCCAAATGTTCTATCCGACTGTGGAGCATTGTCCAGAGAGAAATCTCCAGCATGAAACTTAGAAAACCACTTTTGACATGTTCAATCAGTCACAGCACCTACTCTCTACACTGCATCTTTTTTTTTGCATTTCATTCCATTTTACCTTTATTGAAATCATAAAGTATGACAAAAATCCTTTCTTCCATCTTCAATATTAAAATAGCTGCACAAAAATTCACCATTTTTATCTTTATTTTAAAGATTTAGTTTATTTATATTTAGAGAGAGGGGAAGGAGAAAGAAAGGAAGAGAAACATCAAGGTGTGGTTGCCTCTCAAGCACCCCCCTCTGAGGACCTGGCCCACAACCCCGGCACATGCCCTGACTGGGAATTGAACCGATGGCTCTTTGGTTCACAGGCCAACGTTCAATCCACTGAGCTACACCAGCCAGGGCAATAAGTTTTGTGTTTTTTTTTTTAATGCATGGTGATATGACAGCGGTCACAACACAATCTAACAAAATTGCTTCGAATGAAGTTGAAGACAACTAAGTCCTACTAGAGCCACTGTTTGGAAAAAACTAAGGGAAGTTTTCAGCCAACCCAATAATTTTGGGAACAAAGGAGACTGGGAAGGGTTGGATGTCCTCCAGATGGGCTTTCTTGGCTTTCAGATTTTCCTTGGGCCATTTGGGCTGGTGTTTCTTAACCTTAGCTGAGGATTAGAATCTCTGGGAAACAGTGTGTAAAAACTCCTGACACCCTGACCGGACCAATTAAATCAGACTCTGGGCTGGGCGGCAGGCAGCAGGAGGCCTTCCAGGCTCCCAGGTGGTCCCAGCGTGGCAGCCGGGCCTGAGAACAGTTGTTCTGGGCACAAAACTGGCCTAGCTGTCTGCCACTGGGTCTCTGTTTCCAACAGAAAGGGGAAGCTCCCAGGCCAGCTTAGCAAAATACCTGGTTTTTCCTTCCTATTTTATTGTGACACTTTCTCATTTGAAGACCAATGAAAGGGAAAAACAAATGTATCCTAGGAAACCGACACATGGGCTAGAAACGCATCTTCCCTTGCTACTCAGAAGGCAGACATCGGGTCCTAAGGAGCCCCAGACTTTGACACATCTCAGGTTTGGGTTTTTAAAAAACATTTATGTAAATCTGAAAAAAAAAACAAAAAAACAAAAACATTTATGTAAATCTTACTACATGCCAAGCATTTTTCTGAGAAGTTTACATACATGAACTCGGTTTTTCTGTCACACAGAGAGAGTACTATCAGTGTCCCCAGTTCAGAGATGAGGAGACTGGGTTTGACCAAGCAGCTCTCCCAGACAGCCAGCACCGGCTGTGTGCCCCGGCAGTCTGGCTCTGTGCTCTAGTCTGACCACCAGTCTACGCTGCGCGAAGGTTAAAATTACAGCAGAGAAGCTGGCACTTCCCTCTCCTCACCCAGCGAGGAGCCTCTGCGAGGGCCGAGGACCACAGGGACGTGCGGCATGGGAAGCTTGACAGATTCTGTCTGCAGACCGGGAGGAACTCCCCCTGGGTCCTCATGGAAACCAGACTGCGAACCAAGATAGAGACCCAGCGGCCACACACGTATCCCTGATACGCAGATGTTCTGTTGTTAGCGTCAAAGATAAACCACCAGTGCGGGCTGGCCCCACAGCAGACGCGCTGAGCTCGCTTCGGCGCCCTCCAGTCTCCGTTTTCTTCCAGGGCAGATGCACTGTCCCATGCACCTGCAACGTTCCACCTCCAGAGCTCATGCCCAGTCTCCGCCTGGGGCAGGTCTCTGCCCAAAGGAAGCCTCACTGCAGAGCCTCCCCCCCCCCCCGCCTGTGTAAGACTCTCGCGTGGCTGCTGCGCACTGTCTCTTCTCCACGGCGCTCACCACGGCTCCCGTGTGCCCTCCCCCACCACACCCTCCATGACAACAGGACTTTGATCTTTCTTATCCTCCAGAGTCCAGAACAGAGACTGTAGGATACGGACCATCAAATACTGAATGAATGAATTTGGGTGTTTGACCGAGTCATTTCTATAAAGTCCTTTCTGGTTTTAACAGTCTACAAAAATGCAGTTAATTTACAATGTATTTCCTCTTGCTCTCCTAGCTACTTAAACCCATTTACAGTGGTTGGTGTCACCATTATCAGAAGTAGGGAGGAA
>PVIA01008546.1:0-70517 GCA_004024845.1 Tonatia bakeri | reverse complement strand
AACCAAAAATGTTGTCATTTACTTAACAGCAATTTAATCCACATGGCAATTTTCTTTTTATTTCACCTCGAGTCAAATTAAAAACTGATCATCAGAAATGTGAAAGCAGAAGAAGAAAATCCGAACCAGCTGAACTGTCGGATGACAGTGCATCTACAGAGATCGCGGTTTATAGAGCAATGTAATAATGTGCTGGCGATTGCAGTGTTTCAGAGGAAACAGAATAGGAACGTTTAATAGTGTGAAAGCCAAACATTTTTCTTTCTTAATCGCTTAAGCTTTGAAATAACAGTTGCTTAAACCATAGACGCCTATCACTCAAAATTTCAGAAGTGGAAAATAAATTGGCACTTAAAAAATGTTGGTGCCCTGGCCAATTTTAATTAAATAAAATTATTTGAAAATAGCACTTTACATTTCGAACTTTCACTTCTAAAATACAATGCTGCTCAGGCAGGAGAATGCAGGTAAAAAGATCTCAGCTAACAGAATCTCCATTGAGCTTTTGTGAAATATTTTGCATTAAATTACAGCTACAGGTCCCCCAAATAAGCCATCTTGGAAGTGTATTTAAAGAGAAAATACAAAGATTGTATGGTAGAAAATATTAACTGCCTACCTAATACATATTCTTTCTTTCCCATAAGTAACAGTATCCTGATATTATTGGGAACGGCAATGTGTCTGTCCACAAGACTCTCTCTCAGCCTCTTTCCGAAGTAGAGGTGGATGTCGAGATGTAAACACGAGTGTGGGTGTGTGGCAGTGGTGGTGTTTGGCAAAGGATGCAATAGGATCATTCTGCAGGCCTTTTTCCCCTTTTCCTCTCTGATATTTGGAAAAATAACGTAATGGCTAGAGCATTAGTGCTTTCTTGCAAACATGAGGAAACCTTAAAGAAAAAAAGCCAGCATGCCGGGTAGCCTAGAGGAATGATAGCAGGAGCATGGATATCTCATAACTGTGGAGCTGCCATCCGTACTACTCCTGGGCAGAGGACCTTCAGACTTCTTTTGCATGGAAAAAAAAATATGTATTTGCAGTTTTAAGCCACTTGGTTCTATACTACAAGCAACTAGACCCAATTCTAATATAGATTGAGAGATCCTCCATAGAACATATAAAATATCATTTACTAGCAAATCAAAAGAAATGAAAACCTTACCTAAACAGCCCAGTTAAAAGGCAGACTATAAAATGTTAATTGAGTACATCAAGCTCTTTCCTGTTTTGCATCAATGCAGTGTCAAATAACATTTTTCTGGGTGTGGAAGGGAGAAGAGGGAGCTGGAGATAGCTTATTGTTGAATGGGGTGGATATAGGTATTGGAATTGAGGGGCTACTTACTCTTGGGTAGTTAGATATGTTATAATGTTGGGATTTTTTTTTTTTTACTTTTCCAAAGGGAAGCATGTGATGTTTGCTTTGGCTAACTACTAAGTTATCTTTTTAAGGTATGCCTGATTCATAGTTTTAATATTATGAATTCATTTGATAATAAACTTTCCAGGATAGTATAAAGACATCAATTACATATAAACTATATTTCAAGAAACTAGACATAATGACGGTGGAGTAGATACAGAAAAGACAGTTACTGCTTTCAATCTAGTACTGAGGCTTAATTTTTTTTCCTTTTTTTTCAGGATAGAATACTAGTTTGCCTTTTATGTTTCAAATGTCTGCGATTTAGGATGAAATCAGGTTTCATTTTCAAGGGGTAACAAAATTTGATGTTTCCTTTATGCTTCACTGATAGAATTCTCCTGACATCAATAAAATCTTAACATTTGACTTCCTCAGAAGTCTTCCTTCCAGTGAAAAAGATAAATTTCTTGTTCTTTGAATTAAGATTATAGCCGCCGAACAGGAAGCTTATTGGATGTGTACTTGGTAGGAGTCTTCTGTTAGAAGCTGACCATAAAGAAATGTTTGTGCTGTCTCTTCTGAAAAGGAAAAGGTTTAACATTCAAGGTATCCTGTAAGTGCTCCTTACTATACTTTCAATGAAAGGTAGTAGTCTTGTTTTTCTCTGGGGCACAACTTTCCAAAAGCCTTTTTGTTTTTTTGTAAAGCTTTGAAAAAGTGATTTTAACCACCGTGGTGCAGGGTTAGCTAGGGGCTGTCAAACTATGTTCCTGGGTTATTCAGATCTAACACTGAGCAAGATAATAGCCCCAGAAGCTACTAATGGGCCTTGTCCACAGTACTGAGATCATGCATGAGGATGACCCATACACTTTAAATAGTCTTTTCATCGATTCACAACTCTTTCAAAGTTTAAAATAGGGCTAAGTTGTATGTAAGAGCAAAGTCATAGAACAATGATTTTTTTAACATACAAAGGACATGGTATTTGATTATACCTAAGCCTCTTCAAATGCCAAGAAGAATCTAGAGAAAGATATTTGATATTGACTTTTAAAAAGTCCACATAGATAAAATTAATAAATCTTATTAAAGTTTATTTTAGGGATATTGATTTTAAAGTAGAAATACACCCACAAAGAAAGTCCCATGATAAAGGCTAATGTGTAAATTCCTTTAAAACCCATAGTTACTGTAATTATATGGAGCATTTTACAAGCAACTAGGGACTTCTTTGGATAGATGACTGAAATTTAATCAGTTTCTGGCACAGGCTGCCTTTCTTTCCCACCTCAAATTTCCAAAGCACTATTTCTAGGGCAGACCTGTTCAGATAGTGAAGCTTTATTATCACATTTGATCTGTCTTTGAGCACTCTCCAAAAGAAAGGCTTCCACTGATCTCCTAGAAGATAAAGGGAAGGGATGATTGTTCTCAATAGCACATGTGCTTCCTTCCATCCCATTCCATTCTTAGCAAAGTTAATTCAGCTCTACAGTCTGGATTTCATAATCACATTGAACATTATGTATGAAATGCATAAAACATCAATGTGCTGACGCTGCCACTGGAGACTATCAGATAAGAAGTAAGCATATCCCTTTGTTACTCTGAGGACATAACTGTTTGTCCTAAACCTCTTTAAAAAGAACTCATTTAATTTCTAGCATGTTGAGTTTTCTTCGTATTAAGTGGCCTAGGCCTACCAGTCTGCTGAAGGGAAATCGGAGTTTGATATATAGTTTTTTAGGCAAGGAGGAACTGGAAAAATAATCACAAATGATGAATGTAAAAATTAAGCTACCTTTAGAGTTTATGTTCTACAAGTATGAAATCGATCAGTTTATCTCCCAGCTGATTTAAAACATATCTGATTATTTTTTGATGGTTCAAGAGGTAATGGTCTGAAAATCTAAATAGAATTCTTAGATATACCTTTATTAAAACCTGAGGATCTGAAGATATAACTGTCTGGATGATTACTATATCTCTGTTACAGAGAAAAATAACAGCTCTGAGTCACTGCTTGTTGTTCACATCTTCATTAATGTGCTTAATATATTCCTGTCCCTAGAGCAAATTGATGTTTTTTTCCATTATTTCTTTTGTATTGTAGTTCTTTAAAACTTAGATTCTTTGAACATAGCTGGGTTGCAGCATGACATTTGAGTCCTAGAGATCAACTGATAGTCGTTAAAGATCATGAAGAATGGCCCATTAAAACGGTTAGTATATGACAAATAACAACGTTTGTGTTTAGTGTGGAAATTTATCAACCAGACAGAGCACTTATTCCTGAGACCTGAATGAAAGTCTACTTGAACCAACTTATTAATCAGTCAGTGCCCTAGTCTGAACACAGTGTCTTATTAAAAGCTCTAGATATATTAAAATTGAACTCTAATGTGATAGGTACTATCCCTGCACCACAATCACAAAGCATACAATTATTACTAAAGACTCCGTCTATGAGAAAGAAAAATAAGCCTTTTCCCCCCTCGAGGACAGGAGTATTTTGCCTCAAACCTCTGACTCTGATTAGGTGCGCTGTCTGTCATGGGGCACCTGGCTGCGCAGCCAAGTTTTTCTCCTGCTCTCCATCTAAGGCAGGGTCACACACCAAGATACTATGACAAATTTAAAGACGTAGTAATCTCTCCACCTGCACATACTTACATAGACCACACTGGAGAATCTTCTTAAATTTACAAAGCTTTTTTTAGGGGAAAAAAGGAAGCACTGCCAATGAGGAAGAAAAATGGAAATAGTATTCTGGCTGACAAGTTGTATTAATTCTTAGTGAGGTCCTCTGAGCCTAGGAGAAGTCCTCACAGCTTCTCATCCCCTGTGGAGTCTCTGAGGGTAGACACCTTTAAGAGCTGTGAGTCATGGGGTTGAACACTCATGGCAACTGGCTTGAATATCATCTCATGACAATGCCAATCAGTGGGTATTGATTGTCTGGGAGTACTGAGTGGAGAAGGATGCTTGAAGCTAAGTTTAAGCACAGCAAGAAAGCAAGCCGTAATAAATTACTGACATTTGCAGTAGGAGAGTTTGGGGTAGTTATGGAAGAGAACTCTCTGCTTCTAACCTTTGCATGGTGCTGACCCTCAGTTACCTGAAAGGGAAGGTATGCACATTTCAGTCATCAGCCAAAAGTTGCTTGATGCAATCAATAACTCTTCTGGTGGAAAGGTATCAGGTACATGCCTAGTAGCCACCGACAATTAAATGGTTTACCAAACACCTGTGGTGACTTAAGGGAGAATCTTTTTAGTTTTCTCTTCAAGGTGTCAAAACTTGAGGTCTTAAATTGAAAATAACAGTATTAAGTGAAACTCAAGTTCAGTCTTCCATAAATTGTTGAAATCTTTTAAAAACATCTCCTGTATACTTTAGTCTATGCCAGCATAGCTTCTGTGAGGGGAAACAGCCCCTTCTAGGGAAGTCGTCATTTTTTTTAATAGTCTACTTCTTAAAAACATGTCTTTTGTGTACTGAGCCGAAATTGACCTTCTGAGCAAATTTAACATTGTGGTCATGGATCTGCTGTTTTCTGCAGGAAACAAAAACAATGCAGCTCTCTCTTCTGACAATTCACCAAATAATCACCCAAATAATAGAAAAACTGTCTTCACAGTTGTTGTGGTGGCTGTTGTTATTTTACAAAACTGATCCTAACCCTCCAACTTATTGTGGCCAAACAAGGCAGTTGACATTTTGCTTTAAATGTTCTTTACTTTTTTCTCAGTAAGTCACCTAGTTACTCACACGAGAAAATGGCGGTCTTGAGTAGCACCGTGTCTTCATCTCCACAATCGCAATCAGCTCGTCATCCAATTCTCTTGATTATTACTTCTGCCATGTCTTTCGGTCTCTCGTTTTTTATTCATTTTCCACTTTCTCCATTTGAGGCCAAATGACCTTTTATCTCTTGCCTGTGTCTCCTGCAGTAGCCCCTGAAGTCGATCCTTCACCACCGACCTCTAGCCCGACCGAATACATTATTCGCAAAGCCAAAGTGATCACTGTAAAAGTACATCTCTTTTTCTTCCTCTGAGCTTAAATTCTTCTGTAGCATCTCCTGGCACTTAGAATAAAAGGCTTAATGCGGCTCTAAATGGCTGTAACAGTGTGAACTCACATTTTTCCTCACACCATTCTTCCTTACTCATTGATATGCTCTAATCCTCCTCTCTTCCCTTTTCTCGATTCTGCTAAACTCTTTCCCACCACCGAGGCCTTGATTAGGAGACTTTGCAGGTGCTGTCATCATTGCTTGGAATAGTCTGTTCCCCTATCTTTATTTATTTGATTTAAATATCAATTCTTCAGAGGGCCTTATCTGACAATATAGCTCTCCTTTCTTTTTTTTTTTATCATCACTTGTTTTCAAATGTTCATTTGTGTGGTGATTTAAAGTCTTGTATCTTTTTCTTGACTTTAAAGTTCAGTGACAAAGAAATCACAGATCAGCTTCTTTTTTATTTTCTCTCTCTCTTCATCTCACACTTAAGCACAATGCTTGCCACAGGGTGTCAATAAATATTTCTTGAAGATATATCTTGAAGATAGCCATAGCAATTATTTATTATATCTCCTCTCTTTTTTTCTAGGCCAAACACATTGATTCCTTTACTGTTCCACATATGATCATTTTTTTAACATCTCTCCAACTTGGCCACATATTTTTGACACATTGTGTATTTCAATGTTCTCCTTTGAATATAGAGGACTAATTTTAATACACTAAATGTGATCTAATAATTAGAGACTCTAATGTCACTGTTCTTTCCAATGTCCTTTTTACAATGTCTTTTAATTTAGCCTAAGGTGGTGGTATGCTTTTGTAGCAGCTGGATCTCACCATCAGTGCATATTAAATTTATGATTAACTAAAACCCATATATCTTTTTCTCTCTAAGTTTCCTATCCAGAAAGCCTCATTCCCAATTAAACTGGTGCATCTAATGTTTTTAACTGAGGTATAGGATTATCTAAGTTACATTTATTGTTTATTGGCATATATGTTATTGAGAATCTTTCTCAGGTGTTTTTCTTGTGTAATCTGGATAAGAGTATTTCTCTGTTTACATTCAATGTAGAAAAAGCAAGGTCCGCAGGTAGGGCTCTGTATTTTACCTCTTCCTCATCCCCAGGTACACGACAAGTTCTCCACACTATTTAGTTGATAATGTATATATGATTACATACTATATATAATGTATATATGATTCATATATGTTTTAATAAGCTTATTTTAAGTTTAAAAAAATTTCAGCATTTGCTTTTTAAATGTGCTGGTAAAAGAATAGTAGTTCATCCAAATATATAATATAGTCAAAGGCATTTCATTTCTTTAAGTTTTAAAATAAGTGCTGTGCCTCAACTACTTTTAAATTAGTTATAAACAAAAGGTTTAAATTATTAAAGTCTAATACTAACCGTATCTTATGAACTTCAGCTATATATAGTTTATATAAATATTAAAATAATAATTTAAAAAAAATACCAAGAATTCCTACATGACAAAATGGTAAATGGATCTTATTTTCTTCTTTAATTATTGCTTTGTTTAAAAAAATAAAATTAATGAATGCAATAAAAACACTCACGATTACTCAACTGATGATTATTTTAGCCTCTGTAGTTCTTACAAAGGTTCATTTTTCCAGTTCCATTTAGAATGCATTTGTTGAGCTATATCTCCATGATTAGCCATGTAGAAATGCTATTCTCAAAGGCACATTGGCACACTGGCCTACTGGGATCAATGGATGAGAAACGGATGGCATTTTCCTAGTAGGATGAGAAATTTATATATTTCACAGCCTCTCTTATCTATGATGCATCCTGTTAAAAAAATCTGGATTTTTTTTTGTGATTACATTGATTCTGGTGAGCTGTGACAGCACATGGAGGTGCAGAAAGTCACTGTTGAGTTTGCTAAAGAAGTATCTTTCAAAGTTGCAAACATAATAAAATAAATGGGGGAATAAAATGAGTGTTACACATAACATAAGGATAGAAGTAGAAGAAAAGAGAGAATTACAGTAGTTAAGAGCACAAGTGATGCTGAATTTTATGACTTCAATAAAAAGAAAACATATTAGAGAATTTCTTCTGTAAATATTTTTCTAATATAAACTCAATTTTAAGTTATAGAAATGTCAGTGGGTATATTTGTCAGATTATAACAGAAACCCTGGATAGATAGTCCCCTATCACTGCTATTGTTATTAATATGGTAACTTCTGCAACTACAGCTATGTTAGTAATAGACACCATTTATTGAACTAACTTTTGTGTCTATGGGTTCATGAAAAATCCTATATTTATCTATACAATACCCATGTGAGGTTGGCATCAGTAGATGTTGGTACTGTCTCCATTTTACAGATGAACATGAGGCTTGGGGGGTTAATTTGCATGAGGCCTTATAGCTTCTAAATGGCAGAACCAGAAATGGAACGTAAATCTTCCCTTAAGCTCTATAGGAGTAACTTTTTTGTTACTTTGCCAAATTAGCCACTTACATTGACATTTACTAATGAGAATATTTCAGATTTAGACTTCACTCTTTCTCTTTGTCGAATTATCAGGAACACACCGTATTGCCAAAATGCAGAGTTTAGAACATTACTGTTGAAAGTGTAATAATTGATGTAAAATGTAGTCCTAAAATCTCATCTATAAACACCAATCGATAAGTTAATCAATCACTTATTATTCAATCACACAGATGTATTTTCATAATTTGACCATTATTGACCATTTTCATAACCTAAAACACAGAGACCAAGAAAACACAGAACATAGAAATAATAGTGATTTCATTAAAGGCATCCATGTTCTTTGTAGGTTGAGTGTTTTTCTCTCTTTTGTTGCATATTAGATATAGTAATTAGAGTTTGAAAAATTTAATAATGCAAATGTGAAAATATACTTCCTTTAGGTAATGTGTGTGTATTCACGATATTTTTGGGTTGGCCAAGAAGTTTGGTTTTTTTTCCTGTAAAATAAAAGACATTTTTCCTGTTCACCAATAACTTATTGATTTGGATATTTTGAGTATTTGGCTATCTCCCGCTATTAGTTTCTAGTGGGTAGAGGCCAAGGGTGCTACTAAACATCTTCCCATGTGTAAGACAGCCCCGTCGCAAAGAATTATTTGGCCAAAATGTCAATAGTACCAATAAATTTTGCAAACCACTTTTGACATTTTTGATCAGTTACAGCACCTTATCCATACACTGCACAAATCTTTTCTTGTGTTTCAGTTGCATTTTTACCTATCTTGAAATAATAAAGTACAACAGACTGAAAATGTGGTATATTTTATTCCATATTCAATATTAAAATGGCTGCAAAAAATTCACAATTTTGATAAGGCCTTTTTAAAATTCCCATTGATATGACAGCTGTCACAGTACAATGTAACAAAATTATTTCAAATGAAGTTAAAGACACCTAAGCAGTACTATAGCCATCATTCAGAAAAAAACTAAACAAAGTTTTTGGCCAACCCAATATCTTGGTATGTCTTCATTAAGAGGTACACCTTATTGAAAAAATATATACATGCAATTGTGTCATGTTTCATAAACACATGATTGTCCTGACTGGTGTGGCTCAGTGGGCTGGGTGTTGTCCAGCAAACTGAAAGATCACTGGTTCGATTCCTGGTCAGGGTATATACCTGGGTTGCAGGCCAGGTCCCTGGTTGGGGCTGTGAAAGAAGCAACCAAATGATGTTTCTCTTCCTCTCTTTCTCCTTACCTCTGTTTTTTCTCTAAAATAAATAAAATCTTAAAAATAAATAAATAAATCATGATTATGTTTTAAAGCACAACCATCTATATAGATATAAATAAAGATGCAGGCAGACCTCCTACCATGGTTATATGTGAATTTTTTTGAAAAAATACAACAGCTATATATTTAGTCAAGCAACTAAATATATATTTATATATTTAATTCATAATGTTTAAAGTAGTATCTTAAGTGTTATTTAAACTAAACCCAAGCATCCTGCACAGTACTGCTTCTAAAGATATTCTAGAGAAAGCTTGACTTCATTCAACAAAAAATCTTAATAAGACATTTATATCCCACAAGGTACATTAGATATCAGCAATACAGTTGTTCATATTAAAAATAATACAATAATTAAGAAATAATACAAGAATAAACCATGTTTTGTGTACTCACAACTGTAAATCTACTTTTGCTCATCCTGCACAGAATACAGTGCTCAGGAGCTTTATAGCTTACTATGGGATACAGAAAACCAAATCGATGATTAGAATTCAGAGGGCTACAGTGGTGTGGTAACACAAAGCTGTGTCTTCACAATCAGAAGACAAACCAGCAGTTTTCAGAATGAGGCGGTGAATGCCCTGGTGGTTCTGAGGCAGGAAGAGAAGTTAGCCAGATGCAGGTCGGGATGATGTGGCATTGGGGGGTGGGAAGAGCGGTACTATTGAATTGAGACACATGTCCCTTTTTTCTATAAGGGAGGATTTGCCATCCTCTGAGCTATTGAGATTTTGAGCAGGGTAAATCTTCATTGTGGGTGGAGGTTGTCCCATGCGTTTGCTAGCAGAATGCCTGACTTCTATCCACTAGGTGTCAGTGGTACTAACACCTACCTTGCCCTACCCCTGCTCTCTCAACCAAAAATGTGTCCACATATTACTACATGTCTCCTGGATAGCAAAATCTACCCTAATTGAGAACTACTTCTGTAAGCCCCACCCCCGCCAAAGATAGCTATGTTTGGGTACTAGATTAATTTGCCAATTTCACATTGACCAAAAAAAGAAAAAAAGGCAAGCCATACTTTCATTCTCCAAAGTGGCTCCCTACATGATTTAAATTGGGGTCAGTGAGAGATAATTGTGTGGTTTTCTTATGACTACCCAACTATCTAAGATCTAGTAATTACAATTTAGGAATTGCCTATTTATAACTACGAATATTGGTATTACACATATACATACACTGCAGAGATGTAAATCAGAAGATCTCTGATTTGGCCATGACATTTAATAATTATTTAGCTTTTATTCCTGTGTCTTGTCATAAAAAAATCATAAACTTACCAGAATACAATGTATATCTTCTGGTGGAAATAAGAGTTGAGTCAACCTTACAAATACCATGAAATGGCATGAATTCCAAGAGTCTCCTTAAATGGGATGCCTGTTTAGTGAAATTTCATTATGTTCCTCTTTAAACACAGAATGAGCAATGAAAATCATAAAATATGATTGACTTAAAACACAATATATCCAACTTTAATCATTTTCTAAATTCAAAGTTATTTTTAGATGAAAGTAAAGGAGGTCATTTCCAAATCACTTTGTGAAACTTAAGCCTACCCAGAGGAAAGGTAATTTTGTTTGATCCTGAACATCAAGTGAATTTGTTCACCAAAGCATTTATTCCAAAAGGTAATTAAAATAATGTAAAATTGATCCAATATATGTTTAACAAAATTAACTAATTATAATCTGCTTAAACCATTTAACCTTTATAGTTCCTGTAAAAATATTTGATTTTCTTTGGAAAAATAAACAATGTGTTTTAAAAAGGTGGTTCCTTCTTGCCTATCTTTTTCTTTCTTTCTTTTCTTTCTTTCTTTTTTTTTTTTTCTGGTGGATGATCCGATGTCATCCTATGTTATGATACCAATAGAGCAAAGAGAATAAAAACAATTAAGGGGGGAGTGAGATTTCCCCTTAAGTCAAGAGCACACATGAAATGAAAAGAAATATAAGATGAAGAAATAAGTTTCTACTTTTCTGGCAGTAATAGTGATTTCTCTTACAGTAAGCATTTGTTAACACCTCCACTATTCAGATTGAATTTTGGACAAAATAAAGACATACTGCAACTTAGTATATGTTTGTTTTCAACTGGCTTCCATTTACTCAAATCATTTTCAAATATACCTTAAAAGTGTAACAGATTGAAAAAATATAATTGTCTGTCTCATGCTACATTTATTTTATATAATATAATTCTAATCAGAGACAGAAATACTGAACATATGTCAAGATTTGGGAAGGTTTATAGGGGCCCTTAGGTGTCTGTGATAGGCATAATATAGTTATGTAAAAGAAGAAATCTGCAGTGACAGCTCCATCTTTTCAAAAGAACTGAAGAATTAGGAACTACCTCGGGGAAAAAATAGTAGAAGTAACTGTAGGTCCTTGGGGACTTGCTAATCCATGCTGTCTATTATTAATTCATTATAACTTACTACTTTATTTTGGGGATAAAATTGTCACTTACGTCACTCCTAAAACCAAAAGACATAAAAGACACCTAGTGGTTAATGTTAATACAAGTAACTGTCACTGCTACATACAGACAAACAAACTATACGCTGGGCAAAAATTCAAATATTTTTGATCACAGTGAAGCAAGTCACCCATTTTACTGAGGTTAATTTGTTGACTCAGGATTTCCACTTATCCAATGACACTGAATCACAGGAACAAACCTCTACATCTAATCAGATTTTTTTTATTGAATTGTGACCTTTAATCCACTTTCTTCTTGATTATGAATGACAGTGACCTTTATCTAATTTAAGGCAGTCACTCTGATGCAAAAATATGCAAACTACACATGTAAATTTTGAATCAAACTGAAGATGTGCATAATCTACTGGGAAGAAGTTATTTCAGAAGACATTTATATTAAGGTTGAATGAGGTATTTGAGAGTAAGTGAATTAGTCAGCAAATGAATGGTTGGTAGGAAGAGTTGCAAAGACCAAATGCTGTTTATATTTTCTCAGCTTCTATTTAGAAAACTGAAATGTCAATATACATATCAATTTTTATTATTCTACTCAGCATTTTGTGGCATTCAGGAAATGATCACAATGTAATAAAGCCAGACAAATTTATTTTTCAGAGGGGTTAGCAACGTGCCTGAATATTCAATTAATTCTCATTTTGATTCATTTTTTTCTGCACAAAAACCCAGTGAAATTCAGCCACTGCACATGTGGCATATTGACTTCCTGATACTGTTTTATCTCATTGAAGAGAAACTTCTTGTCCAATAGCAGCTGGCAATCAGTTGTGTTTCTAGGACATATTTAGCTACTACTATCTCCAAGAGAAGAGTTAAAGCAGTAGAAGAAGCCTGCTTGCCTGGAGCATTGGATAAACAAACATCCTCTACCAGACCTTCCTCTCTTGATTCCCCTTCTTTGCACTGGCTCTTTCCTTTTTCTGTGGATTAATACAAATGGTTTTCAGCTGACATTAGTGAGGGGAAACTCTGTCCTGGATGCAAACTCAATACAGCCTAATCCTGTAATCTACTCTCCTCTTCCTCTAGCCATTCTACTCTATGCAAAGCTGCTAATGCAGACTGGACATTGATGCTTCTCATATTACACTTTTTTTTCTATATGTACAAAACGACCAAAATATGAGTATATTGCGTATGCCTAAAACACGAGTCACATGTCTGCATTTTATTACATACACTTGTGTATGGGTTTATATAGTAGGAGGTTATGTCACAGCAGGAGGCCACTGACAGCATTCTGCTGTGAGAACCCCACCACACTGTACCTGGCGAGGGCTTATACTTTTCAGATTAACACCAGGGGGTTGTCAGATTGCTATCTCTGAAATAAACAGATTTACCCTGACAGATAATCAGCATTTTGAACTGCCTAATACATGTTTATCTTCCACTATTGACATAATTACACTGAAAGTGCACTTAATATAATCTTTCATAGGAAATTAAATAGGTTTTAATGATACACTTATAATGGATTGGGGACAGAGTCGAGGGAGAGAAATATCGCTACTAGATGTTTTGGGAGAACACATGCATGAAGCAATGGCGAGGGAATCAATGGACATCAGAAAAAATCAATGACAGTCTGTGTTTAAGAAATTCATTTACATAGTTTCCAGAGAAATAAGAAAAATCTTACAAAGCTGTGAAATAGATTTTCTCCTGTCCTACCTGATTCTTCTTTTCTTCTAATCTGTGCTCTCTGCTCACCTCACACACAGAAAAAGCTAAAAATTAGGGGGGAAAAGTTCTTTTAGATGGATTTTATGGTTGACTAATTCATAGTCAACTCTTTTAAATGTTCTCAGTCTTGCTTTTTAACTTGGGTCTGGAAACCCATAGTGTCCTGCAGAGATCCTCCCAGGGGTATGGCCAGCAAGCTCTGTAGCTAGCGCCTGTACCCCTGTGCCTGGGGGCACTGACAGGCATGCCATGTTAAGGGCCATAGAAATTAACACCTGTTGGTTATTAGGCATCAGGCTTTAAGGATCAGGGCCTCAGAAGTACAGGTAGGTAAAATATTAATTTCGGTCAAAATTATAAATACAATTCCTGGCATAGGAAACGTCTTTTTTAAAAAAAGCATTTGCTATTCACAGCTATGATCTGCTTCACTGCCACATGAGAAGACCTGAGTTCTGTCAGACTACCCTCAGATGCTCTGTTAGTGACAGGATTAGAGCTTTGTTGTCCCATGAATCTCTTTTTCTTTTCTCAGCTACAGATTCAAACTAAGCCATGAAACATTTAAATATGCATGTCTGTGAGTGGGATCCAGGCTAATGCAGATTTGATTTTGAACAGAAAACAAAATAAATATAGGGAAGTACTTTTCAGTGTCTTCTGTGAGCTCAGCCTTATTTGGGCGTATGGCAGATATTATTTTATTTTTTTACCACAAAACTGAGAAGTGGGTACTCTTGTTTCCAGTTTCAGAGGAAGAAGCTGAAATTTAGAGAGATTAAGTAATTTCCCCAATTACTGGGATTCCAACTCAGGTCTGTCTGTCTGAAGCTTGTGTGTGCCTTTTCTGTTTCATTTAGGCATCCTCTGCATATTCAGTTCTCTTGATTTTAAATTTTTATTTATTATATTTAGAGGGAGAGAGGAAGGGGGTGGGAGGAGGGAGAGAGAGAAAGAGAAAGAAAGAGAGAAATCAAATTGTTGTTCCACTGTATTTATGCATTCATTGGTTGATTTTTATATGTGCCCTGACCAGGGATCAAATCTGCAACTTTGGTGGATTAGGATGATGCTTTAACCGACTGAACTACCAGGCCAGGGCAGTTTATATGATTTTAAATGCCTTTGATTTTTATCTTCCAATCAGGGTTGTAAACTTTAAACCATGGCCTTATTTACCTTTCCTCAATTAGCAATACAGATTCAGTCACCTACAGGGTGCTCTATCTCTCTTTGAATGCAGCAAAATCCCAGTAGCCAGCATGTAGTGGCTTTTTCCATACGAACCAGAAGGATTTCACAAGTAGTCTTTAATATCTCCATGGCTGAGGGCTGGAAAATAAAACGTCTCTAGCATGAAGCCAGCAGACCCCAATAGGGAGGGACAGCCATGGGTTTAGTGCCTTGATCCTGAATCTTCAGAGAAACTGGGAGATTTCTGTTTCCTGCAGGCCGGGCACCCAGAATAGGAGAGATGAGCAGCCCTGCTTCTATCCAGGTCGATGATCTCCCGACTGCCCTCCATGTTTCCCTCCTGCCACCACTGCTTTCTGAAGCCTGAGTCTTAGTCTGGGCATCCCAGGCGTTTTCCAGGATGGCCTTAGCTGACAATCTACCTTCAAAGCCTCCATGAAAGGACTCCTCCGACAGGCTGCATCTCCATCCTGCTTCGGCGCTGATGTCTGCCTGCGTAAGACTGGATCTGACAACTTTTTTTTAGAATTTGATCTATGGTTGTAAACTCTCTCTGTGGGGTTTCTTATTAGATGGACTATTTTATAGTTTGCTTTAAAAGCCACCTTATATCCTCTTTGCTTTCATCCTTACTTAGGACCTCGACCCCACTTAATGTAGGCATTCCCAGGCAGCCAAGGCTTCGGGCCCAAGAATAGTCTCTCTTGAGATTAATTATTATTTCTATTCCATTTATAGGGTATGAAGATTTAATGATAGAAGTTAAAAAGCTGTAAACTGTGGTTAATAAGAAATTCTAAGATCTGAAATCTTAAAATCTTCTAAACCCTTCTCTCCTCGTCTCTCAAGATACCTCTTCCCCACTCTCTCACCATCTTCTAAATGGCCTTTTCTCTTGGTCTTCTTTATTTCCCTCCAAATCTCACCCACCTTAGTTCTTTCACCAGTTGCCTTTCCCTTTAACTTCCAAAATGAGAAATCTCACACACATACACACACACACACACACACACACACACACACACACATGATTTTATCTATTGGATTAAGCTCTTATCCTGTTACTGTTTTTTAAATTGACACTGTGTATAGGCCCAGTGTTGACAGCATGGGAAGGTCTTAAGAAATGTTTTGAATGAATAGATGTTTATCTGTTTGTACTTGAGACAAATTTAAAATAGATATATATAATCTAAACTAACTAGATTTTTAAAAATTCAATTAACATTTAAATATGAATCAAGAATGGTCTCTGGCCTTCATACTGAGCCGATGTCTGTGAAGGACACAGAGTTAAGTGTTACTGACTGTTACCGTAAGTAATTTACAAGCTACATGGGATGCAACAATATGGCCCATCAAACAACTAGGGAAATGCGAGACAGGAACAGTCAGTGGCTGACTTGTGTGGCATGAACAGTAGGTACTGTGAAAATACAGGGGAGAGGTCTCAATGACTGCAGGAAGGGCACTTCATTAATACTTTTGGGAGAGAATAACAAATATAACAACAGCCATAAACAAATAAACAGACTTTCCAATCCTGGTTTAAGATTTTTTTTTTTTTACAAATTTTGGATTTACTTTCCAAACTGTGGATCTTATCAGCTAGTGAAGTCTTAATTTTGAGCTCAAAGATATTGGTAACTGTCCAGTCTGAACCCAATGGCTAATAATTTGAGAAACTATCTAATATATTTTGCTCCTATTACAAGCTTTCCACAGTGAGAAAAAATCTTTTAACTTTATTTTTTAATTTCATGAAACTGACATTTTTAGATAGGAAATTCAGTTATACAGCTAAAGAGTTTAGCAATGAGGGAAATTTTTTTCAAATGTTTTTAGTTCAGCACTTGCTTCTGCAGCACATATACAAATGTTTTTAGTTCAGTCTTAACTCCTTTCAATGTTTATACCAACACATAGCTCATAACCCCTCCCCCTGTTCTCTTCCTGCCCCCTTTTATTTCTTTCAAAGTGGGAATATCAACCAAGTAATAGAGAAATCAAATCAGAAAGGAATCACTCAGCAAGGGATGATGGAGAGCTAAGCTCAAATTTAAATTAAATCCCAACCTGTCCTACACCAATGGTGGATGTCTCACTTAGCTAATCTGGGCAAAACTGATGTATTAAAATAACTTTAAAGATAGGTTCTCAGGTTTTCTGCTTGCTAGCAGATAGGGCTTCTGGATATATAGGGCAGTTCATCTGCCTGATATTTCAAATAAGATCTACTGAGAATGCTGGTATCACAGAATGGCATCAAAATTGTTTTTCATTACTTGAGAAATGTGTAGCTGGCTCACTTGCTACTGTCCCATGTCCCACACCTTTCTGCCACTTCATTATGTGTTAATGCTGTTCAGATTTTTATTTACATTACATATTTTATATTCAAAGATCAAATGAATACAGTCTTTGAATCAGAATTCCTATGAGTTACATGTATCATAGTTCATCTTTTGACACTGGGAGGAAAAAACAGTACACGATAGTTCAAGCTATCCCCCC
Source organism: Tonatia bakeri (assembly GCA_004024845.1). Taxonomy (NCBI): domain Eukaryota; kingdom Metazoa; phylum Chordata; class Mammalia; order Chiroptera; family Phyllostomidae; genus Tonatia; species Tonatia bakeri. Next base: position 53,420 of record PVIA01008546.1, on the reverse strand, counting down.
AAAACAGACAGAAATATAGCCACAAATGTTTCCCTGTATGGACCTGTTCCTGCCCATTTGTACTTGAGGAGATTACACTTCCTGACAAAGGACAGATAACATGTGCACTGTTTCAGAATCTTACCATTTCAAGGTGCATTTTCACTTCATTTATTTTCTTTATCTGCTTTTCTAACGTACTGGTCTAGTTCAGCTAGGGAAATTTTCATTCAGATGAGTCCAATTGAAAGAAAGTCAAGGAAAAGGGTTTCATTTCTCTACCCAGAAGATTTTGAAAAAAAAGACGTGATGAGACAGAAAAAATATATATAAATATATGAACACACATAGTTTTTATCTGGTAAGAACAGTTGTTTGCATGAAAATTTTAATTGTTACCAGAACTTTTGTAGAGTTGCAAGGGAAGGTAGTTAGATAAAGCCTTGGGTTAATTTCCATCATTACCAAGCACTTTACACCACTGAAAAATTCCAAACATATAAAGAGATGTCAATCCTTTTCTTTAGACAGAATAAAAAAAAGTGTGTGTGGGGTACGGGCAGTACTTCAAAGGCTGTCAGCAGACAAGTCAGTGAATTACAGATCTGATTTAGTTCTTAACTCCTTGAGGTAAAAGACAAATGTTCTGCAAGAGTAACCACTCCTGGCATGCATTAAATGAAACAACTTGATAAAACTCTGCTATAATAGTACTATGGATGGAAGGGAGGAACTATGAAAAAAGTTGAGTAATCATAATCAGGTATTTGTGTCAAGACTACAAATGTTTTTGCTATGGGGGGAGGGGGATATTCTTATTATGTTTAGTTATCTGAGCTAATTAGGAAGGAGATATTATTGTGTGATATTTTGAAGCCAGTATCACAACAAATAGCTTCAAATCCCAGTTCCACCACAATTGTGTGATCTTGACTAAGCTACTGAAACTTCTGGGTACCTTAATGTCTTCAGGAAAAGGGGAGGATGGTCCTATCAACCTCTTAGTGTTAAGCAGATTAAATTAACACAGATAAAACAATTAGTCTGTGGAGTTTTCACTTAGTATTATAATTAATCCATATACAACAAGGAATTTCAAGATTTAGAAAGTGTATACAGTATGATACAATCCTTCCCAGCACATTTTGCATGACTACGGATGAAACAGGCAACGAATGTCTGCCGATGAAGCACATCAGCCGATGAACTCAACCAGGGCTGCAGGTTCCTCTGGCCCTGCTGAACCCTCCTGAAGTTACAGAGAACTTAGTAACATCCTCCAAAGCATCCTTTTAAGATGATAATTTATCTTTTTCACTGTACTTAGTAAAACCAGCAGAAAAGGATTGGGTGGGAATAACAACATGATATTATATACAGCTACAAGCTTTACCAGTTCCAGAGATCCTGCTACAAAGAACACAAAAGTGGAGTGCACTGTAACTTATCTTGAAGAGTTAGTAGAGGCATGGTGAGTTTACAGATAAGCAAAAGGAACCCACAGGAACTCTAAGCTGGGACCATTTAATTAGGATGCACGGTAACACCTGACATAAGGCATACAACTTAGGTCTTCTGAGAGTTTCCTAGGAAGTTTGAAAACAAATGTGAAAGTCTCTAAAATATGTGCTTTTGAAATAACTCTGAAGTGATGGCTTGAGATGCCGTGGGGGAATGTCATCATACCTATCAAACACGAGTAGATTGGTTGAGAAGAGAATGCCTAGCTGTTTGTATTTTCTCAGTCCCCAATAGGTCTCTCCTACCACTTTTTACATCTATCCTCAGCTTGACTGCTGACGGAGTATTACACGGCATTCCTTTGTTCTGAAAGGGCATCCTTTAGTTAGTTTCGAATTAGTCTCAAGTTCACATAACCAGGCAATCCCACACACCTTTCCATCTCTTAAGGTTTTCCTGTGTGGGGTGCTCTTCTCAAACTCGTTTTCAGTGTGAAAGAATTACCCTCTACCATTCCTTTCCTGTAATGCTGAGAATGTGAATGGAATCCTCCAGTGACAGTGTCTGGCAAAAAGATATTCATAGACAACTACATGATTCGAATAAATAAATTCAATTAGTCCTTGCTGGGAAGCCTCAGTTTACTTTTCCACTCAGTATTTCAAAGAGTTCTAAAGAAATTCTAATTACTGCACATGGAATAAGTCAAATTCCTCTTCTCTCATTGTGAAGGGCTTTTATTACCCACTGCTATGGAACACATATCTTTTTTTTTTCCTGTTGTTATCCTGTCAGAGTAGCCTGCATACCAATAGGCTCACTGAAATGCCACGGAACAGAACATATTTATCTGTTAAATTCTAAGTACAGTAACCTAACAAACGCCAGAGACAGGAAGATTGCCCTCTGCACAGTGATACGTGTGCAGATGTCTTCCTTATGCTAACAGTGACAGCGCTGCATGCCTCGTACTGTATTCAAAAATCAGAGCGTGCTTTTTTTAAAGTTGAAGACTATCAAAAAGAAAAAGAATTGCATGTTTTTTGACACTGAAATATTTTATGTGGATACTAAAATTTTCTTCCCCTCAAATTCCACTAACTGTAAGTATCTACCTGGAAGATGGAATCTAAGATTTATGTTATCAAAACTATGCAGTAGTCCAGAGGATTTTTTTTTTCTTTTCAGGATTGTCAACTTTGTTTACAGTTTATGTTCCATTCTATACTGTTCAAGAGATTAAGGAGTCCTGTCATAACCACATGTCACACCTTCTTAGAAAAATGAAGTAATACATGTAAAATTATATTGATAAGGAGTGTTTCAAAAGACATACTACATTTATTGAAATCAAAATTATAACTGGAATGTTATAGTTGTATTTATGCTAATCAAAAATATATTTTCGAGTCTATAATTTTATGACACTTAGTATGTTTTAAAATCAGAATGGCTAAAATATTATTACAAGTAACTTCAGTAAAACACATATGAAGTAATGTTAAGCTCAGCATGTATATCAGCCTTCATAAATCAGCATGTATATCATCAGATCTGTTATTTTCTTGAATGCATTTTCAATCTAAATATAACCATTTGGCTATTGAAATTGTCTTTTAAAAATTATATCAAGCAGTGTTATACAAAGACAAGCTTTTTTTTGCCTTCCTACATTAAACTTTTTTATAAAGTTTAATCAATCTCAAAACAATAAATAATAGTATGTATAATGACAGTAACTGAATTCTAATTCTGACACTTCTGCATAACCTAGTAACAATTTATGATTGTGAAGGATAAATCTATTTAACAGGCTTGTTAGGAAGAGGTCTTTAGCTTCTTGCTTTGCAGCAAAATGAAGTAAAATCTACCCTTTTCTTGCTGTTGTTAAAAACATTTCAACAGTTAGTTCTTTTTTACAGAAAATGCTGCAGGAAGGTTCCAGGTTAAAAAAAACAAACAAACCACAGTTGTATTTTACACTTCACTATTATTGCCCAGGGTACACGATAAGTTAAAACATACTGAGAAATTATTATTTATTTTAAGAGGGAGAACTTGATAGGGGATCGTATTTCTAGATTAGAGAGTGGACACTATAATCTTTCTGGCATTGTAAAACTGAAGCTGGCTGCAGGGGAAATAAGCATTACATACAACACCCAGCAGTTAAACAATTGCACCTATACCGTCAAGTAACAAAAACGTGAGACACCTGGAACCACAGCATTTGTGCCTAATGCCAGCAACAATATAAAGCATTCAAGTGACATTTCATAATGAGCAGACAGTGGAGGTATTACATGCGTCTTTAGAAGAATCAGACTTCCTACCTTGAAAAGACAGATGGAGGTAACTTCCTTTATTAAAAAAAAAAGTTGTAAGTAAAGCCAGGCAGCAGATGCAGTAAATTGAGTCCTTTCAGTCACTGTATACATACAGCAGTTCTGCAATAAGGGGAAAAATATAATAGGAGGAGCGGCTGTGAACGAGTGACCTCCTCAAGCTGAGTCCTGTGAACCAAGCATTGAAAGCCACTGCTCCTGATTTGCATGGATTATCTCCACTTCAACAGATACGGAGCAGATACATTTAAATTGAGCTGGCACAATGGCAAAAAGATGGAAGAGTGAATGAATGAGGGACAGCGCAAGAGAGAGAGAGAGAAAGAAACAGACACGAGATCAGAGAGCGTGGATAAGCTGGTTCTTGCAGAACTGTGTCTCAGAAGAGCTACAGCTCCCTCTTCATGTCACAGTCGTAAGATAAGGAATGTTGTCATTAAGAACTGGTTAATCACAGGGAAATATACCCAGATTAGCTGATGTTCTATCCGATCAGATCTTTACAACATATTTTGAATCTTCCTGTTTTGTCGTCAGGATTGTATATGATATATTGAAATCTTTTATTAGTAGACAATAAATCTGGGTAAACAAATTTGGGTAAACAAATTTGGGTAAAACCCTGAGTTTTGAATGAAATCAGAGCTTTGACTTGATTGTCATTCATGTTAGTGAAGAAACATAGCCAATTTGTTAAGTAGAACATTTTTTTTGGAAGAAAATTAATCTCTGTTAACTTTCAAAGAGATAGTGGTATACACTGCCATGTAAAAAAAATCTAAATATTTATCATTGATTAATTTTCTGAAAGAACCTCAGTATATAACTAAAAGGGAGCTTTTTTAAAAATCTCTTTAAGTTGTTGATTGTATTTTTTCTTCATATTGTCTCTTGCTGGCATTTAAAAATAGAATAAAGTCTTTTTTCTATAAAATGTAGATGTATCTTTAAATATGCAATTATTATTCACTTTTCAGTTTAGCATCTGCAGAACTTTGTATGTTTGTATTCTCGTTTTAAAAATGAAAAAGAGGATGCGGGTGACATGATTGTAACTCATGCCAACAGTCACTCAATAAATCCGTGGCAGATCTCAGAAGAAAAGAATAACCCTCATTTAGCAAGTTAACATGAAGCCTGCCTTCTCTTTGTGTAAAGGTGTCTGCAGATGCCCAAACAGCCAGGCAATTAGGTCGATTCAAAAGAAAAATCAGTCAAACCAGCTGGTGGAATGAATTGATCACAGCCTTGGGGGAAACCAGTGTAAACTTGGTATGGACTGAATGACATCATTTAAATATATTTCAACATACGACCTGAAAAGTCTCATCATAAACATGTAAGCGATATTTGCAGAGAGTAGTACGGAGGACAGTTAGATTTTTGCTGCTGTTGGGATTCCACTCCCTGTCAGTAAAGATGAAGAATTTAAACACACTATACTTACAGGAACTCTGACTTGATGGACGGAAGTGATACTTTAAAAGAAATCTTAAGAAAATGCCAACACACATTTCCATGTGATTTACTAAAGATCTGGGATTTCTGTAGTGTGCAGCCTTACTGACTATAACAGTGTTTAGGAAACTAAATAAAAGGGTGAAGACAATAGTTATTTTATGCTCGTGATATCCAAAGTCTGCTGTCTGAGTGGGTAGTTTTTGACATCAATTTGGGCACAGCTTGTACACAGGTAGGAGATGCAATGTTAATGAGGTCTCAATATTAGTTTTCAGGTTGTAAATTCCTTGGAGTCAGGGACCATATAATATAATATCTTTAAAACACCTGCCCAAATATTTTGAGGGTGTGTTTTTATATATTTGAAGTGTCTCATAAATATTTGTGGAAAGGACATGAAAAGTAGTGGCACAACATTTATATTCTCTATACAGGTTGCTTAATATTGGATTCAGAAATTATAATCTCTTCTGTATTTAATGAAATTAAAGCAAATAGAATAAATATACTGTAAATGTCTTGCCATATTAGGATCCCAATAATAGTAGGAGCAGTGCTAGATTATACATTGACATGTACGCTTAAGTTCTCCCTTCTTTACACCAGGGGCTAACGTCCAGAAGGGATGTTTCAGATCTGAGCCACAACTTTTTGGTCACCAGCACAGCCTAGGACAATTATCAGCAATTCACAAGCTAGTTACTTAACTTGTGTGTAAAATGGGGATAATAAAATGGCCTTTATTATATAATTCATGTAGGGAATGAAGAAAACGATTTAGCATAGCACCTAGGTAAACGCTTAATCAGTGAACACTATTTTATAATTATTATGAATCTGTTTCTGTTGAACTTGACTGTCTCCCTCCAAACTTGGAAACTGTTCTTACAGTATCTATTGCATATAGAAAAATGTAAACTTCTTTCTCTCTTCTTGTTTTTTTTTTTTTTCTTTTTCTGGCCATCATATGAGGAGGGCTTTTTTCAGGTCCCTCACAACCAGAAGGACTGGTGCCTCCACATTTTTATAAGAGACAGAAATAGAAATACTATTCTCAGGAGAGCTAGAGAGTTGTAGCAGCAGATCCAACCTTCTGTACAGAAATAGGAAATGGCTTGTGTGGTACAATGTGAAGGGCACCCAGAAGCTTCTGGCCCAGAAATATTTTTCCATCTGTTCTCTCCTATTTCCTGAAATGCCACCATTAGGGTTCATTTCTATGTTTTACTGGCTTCCCATTCTCTTTTTCAATGCATGTACTACTGGCAGAATGAACACATTAAGGAGTTTATATTTTAACACATGGATCCCTAGTAGTTTTAATTATTCCATCAGAGGTACTTTCTTCTGGTACCCAGCTGAAGATCAGCGATGTCAAGGAGAAGCTGGACTTTGACAAAGGTGAAGATGAAACTCATCTGGTGTACAGCAGTGTGTGGGCATGGAGTTCTAGCAAGCGTACGGCCATACCCGTGCTTGCGTGCACTTGCATCTGCCGGGACATGAGAGAGTCTGTAGTAGGTACTCTGAGAGTAATATGGAAGTGCTGGCCCCTCGTGCACTGGGAAAAGGAACAAGAATTCATTCATTCATTCATTCATTCATTCATTCATTCATTCAACAAAAATACATTGAGTGTTTTGTTAGCAAAAACCTGGGATACATATATGAAAATAAGCGGTCCTTGCTCTCATTTCTAGTAGAGATGACAGAAACAGATATGTAGACCACTTGACTGTAATATTGAACATCTGTATAAAAGGAAAAGGTGCAGAAGAAAGCCAAAGAAGGCAAAGTGCAGTTGGGATAATTAAGAAAGCCTTCTCAGACTCGCAGTGCTTGATGTGACTCTTGAAGGCAGTGGGAGCTATTGGGGTGAGTAAGGGATGAAGAAGGAGGAGACAGCAGGTGTGTTCCAGGCCCAGTGAACACGAGTCTAGAGGCAGGGAGGCATGAGGGAGACAGCCTGCTGGGACAGTCACTGGAGTACGTTCAGAGCACAGGGTAGGAGATGAGTGGGAAGTGAGGAGAGGTGTGACTGGGACAGGAGGAGGGCATGGAGGAGCAGGTCATGACGAGGAGCCACAGGGCACCAGCATGACTGACCCTGTCTACCTCTGGACCTGAGCCTGGGCCCTTTGTCTCTTGCCTATGTGCACCTTATGCACATGTTCATTCAGCCCCCCAGCCCTGTGAAAACATACTTAGGACAGTGTTTAAATGACAAGGAGTGCTGTCTCCAGTGAGAAAAGGGGATGTATTGCCAATTAGATTAGAGAGTTAAGTGTTTAGGGAGCTGAAATACTCCAGAATTGTTTGTGAGAGTCTGACACCCCATTCCCTAACCTAAAGTGCTTATGGCATATTCATATATGAATTAAAATTAATTGTGTTTGGAGACTTTGGGATGTAGCAAATCAAGGTAGAAATCACTGCTGGAGCCCTGAAACTCATTTAGTGTATAAAAAATACAGCACTTTGAAATCCTTAGTGAGACAGATTACCAGCATTAATGCCATTAATACTAATGATGGTTAATAATTGGAAAATCATATGTATAAAAACAATAATGATAACAGAGTCAAGTCAGATATCAAACTTCCTAACTCTAATATAAAATGCTATATTATAAACCTCCCATTTTCTTCTATTGCTTGAATCTTAGTTATTTGGAAATATTTAGCCAGAAAATACTGAAGTCCCTATGCTCAACCCGGGAATGACAAATTGCTTCTTGTAAATATTACACTTACAGTAAAATTCACTGTAAGATAAATGGATACATAGATATTTGACCCAGTAGTGGGAAATATATTTGAATTCTAATAAGGACTGGTTCAAGCTTAAAATTAATAACTGTCAATTTCTTATAAACTCAATGACAAGTAAAACCTCCAAAAAGGGCACCCAAACCACAAATGATTAAAAAAAATTATGCCGATTAACAAAATGATTGAATACATTAGGATTCTTCTAAATTATCTTTTGATTGCAGTCCTCCCACCTCTCCCCCCATGGACACAGAAAGAGTGCTGCTTAGTCTGATATTCAGCCCTTCTCCAAACAGTTTCAAACTGCTTGATGTTCTGTGGCAGCCAAGGAGGTGTGCCACGCCGGTCTCCCTTCAAGAAAAATCTTGTGATTTTGCAGGAAGGAGTAAAGTTAGCTGCCAGGCCTCCAGTTCTCAGTGCCTTCTCAATTCACCTCCTGAAGCCTGGACAATGGCTAAGTATGTAATGGGGCTGTCAAGGCCGGTCCATTTCTGCCCAGTGCAGGATTCCTCGGAGGCTTCCCTGCCCAACCTCGCCTCTGTCAGCACTTGACTTTCATAGGCTTGGGTTCCTGATAAAACTCTTAGACGCCTAACTCCTCTCAGAGTCTGCTTCCTGACAGACATAAGTTCCTCACAGTAAACAATATTGTCTTGTTGTGGAACCAACTTTTTGTTTATGACTTCTTATCCCTTCTCTTCAATTTCTAAAGAACCGAGCTCTTACTCTGCACACACCCACAGAACTCCGGGACAGCTCCTCCCTATGCCTCTCTTCCCAGATGTTCCTGTTCTCGAACCCGGGAAAGATTCCTGCAGGGCTAAGGGTTCTCCAGGAGCTGCTCTCACTGACTTGCTTCTCAGGTTACTACTTTGTTTCCACCCCCTGGCGTGTTCAGTACAAACACAGGCACACTACCAAACACAGAATTGAATCGTCCAGTAGACTTCATAGACGGACTGCAACGCAGACAAGCAGCACAAACAACATGCTGATGTATTTAGATCAATAAGGATCTGGAAGACATTCAGGCTCAGGGCCGAAAGAAGTTCACATTAAGCAGGGATTGAATGATATAAGAGAGTCTAAAAGGAGCTCACAGGTAGGTAGCGTACACTCTTCGTGGTGCATGGGGTAGAGGAGAAAAATGAATGAAGCTTCAGGAATGAAGTCATTAGTGAAAACGATTGCGCACAGGGATTTTTAATTCAATTCTTATCTCTAGCACCAAGGCACTTAAATGTTCGCACTGCAAAAAAGAGTAACAAATACTTGCCACTGTGTTTCATTTGTAAAACACTCAGAGTTTCCCAAACAATGGCACTGTTTAACAATAAAGGCATATCACCACTAATGAGCCCTTTGCATTTTGGATTCTAAGATGAACATCAGCAGGGAGGAAAAGAATACTTTAGAAAAACTTTGGTTTCTGCAACGCATTCCAAAAGAGACCCAAATGATTTATGCAAAGAAGAGATTTACCTGAACTCTGAATCTTAAGGAAAATTGGGTCTACACAATATTGACTATACATAATTTAAGAAGAAATATACTGTTAACTTGTGTGTATACACAAATACACTTATTTTAAAGAAAACTAAAGTATTTTATTTTTCTAGGCTAATAGGAAGCAAATGAGTATTTAGCTCCCTTAAAAAGTTATCCTTAATATTTATAATGCTTGAAAATTTTAAGAATTAATGTTTATTTGACCACTTCTTGCATACACCCACTTGCTCAGATGTAAGCAATATTCACCCCATATGCAAGTATAAGGTATAGATATTGAGTGTATGAAGATCCTGATGCAGAACTCAGGGGAATGGAGGCTGAACAAGTGATTATGATGTTTTGCAGATTGAGTTGCACTTTAGTTTGTATACTAATTGATTCCTCACTCATTCATTTTTAAAACCAAATATGTATTCAGTACCTGCTGTGTGGGGCTGTAATAGTGAACAAAGAGTAACTTCTTTCCTTGTTTGTGGAGTAGCTAGTAGGGAAGAGAGGCATTGAAATAAGCAGTTATATTAAATGATGCTGCAGATTGTAAAAATTGTAACACTATGTAGTAACTTCTGTGAAAGACATGTGTATCTAGTTCCACCTCCACTGATTCTGGGCTTGTTTGGTGACGTGCTATTACCAGTAGAATTTGATGGATATGAAATTGTGCCAGTTCTGAGCATAGACCCCAGGAGGTCTTGGAACTTCTGCTTTTATACTTTTGTATCCCTTTGACTGCAAGGTAAACATGCCCAGACCAGCGTAGGGAGAATGAGACCCAAAGGAGACAGACTCCAGTCATCTCAGCCATTTCACCTGAGGCCATTACGACTCACTAGCTAATTGAAGATTCAGGAGCACATCCAGCCAAGATCAGTGGTCTACGACCCAGGCCCCAAAGAATAGCCAAGTTAAGCCAAATGTCAATATACAAAATCATGAGCTAAATACATGGTTTCTTCTTTATCTGTTTACTTAAGACACTAAATTTGGGGTGGTTTGCAAAAGCAAACAAAGGCAGCTGACAAAAAAGAGCTAAGATAGGGATAAACTTAGGGTGTAGATCACAGACACATAATAATGCAATCTATTGAAGTTCAGGAAGGCTGTCAGAAGGAGATGACATTTAACCTGAGACCTGATGGCAGAGGAATAGCAGCTAGCAAATGACCTTGACCCCAGAATATAAAATCTTTATAGGAAAGGAGGCATTCTTGACGTATACATCAATAGTAACTCATAGATAAGATATTCAGGCCCAAAAGCTGGATTTACCCTTGACTCCACTTTTTCTCTTAGATCTCACATCAAATCTTCTGTAAATTCTGTCATCACCACCTTTAAAATGTATCTAGACTTCAACCACTTCTTACTATCTCCATTTCTACTGTTCAGGTTCAGGCCTCATAGTGACTTGAATTAGTGCGTAGTGTTCCATGTTCTCATGGATTCTGCTCTGCAGTCTTGCTGCTCCCCTACTATCTATTTTCGCCACAAGAACTAGAATGAAGCTGCTAGAACACAAGGCAGTGTCACTCCTCTTGCCACTCCTCTACTCAAAACTATGTAATACATTACACAGCAGCTTCCCCAAAGGATGCGTCTTCATGCCAATATCCAGAACGTGGAATGTGACTGTATTTTGTAGATGTAATTAAGTGAAGGATCTGGATATAAGATCTCCCCAGATTATCTGGAGAGACTTTAATCCAATTACAAGTGTCCTTACAAGGGACAGAAGAGAAGACACACTAACATCAAGGAGAAGACCATGTGAACAAGGAGAAAGAGACTGGAGTGAGTTGTACCAAAAGAAGCCTGGAGCCACTGGAAGCAGAAAGAAACAAGAAAAGGGTCTGCCTTAGAATGTTTGGGAGAAGCATGGCCCTGCGGACACCTTGATTTTGTACTTTTGACCTCCAGAACTAAGACAGAATAAACATCTGTTGTTTTAAGTCACTTGTGGTACTTTGTTAAGATACCCCTAGGAAACTAACACACTGCCAATGCCTTCTTATCTCATTCAGAGTAAAACATACCTGCCAGAGTCTTCACAAGGCTCTACTGGACTCCCTTCCCCCTATTCCCAGCCCCTCTGACATCATATCCTACTCTTCCCCCTTATTCTCTCCACTTGAGCCTCTCTGGCCTTCCTGCTATGGCTCCTATTCACAAGGCGTGTGCCCTCTTCAGGGCCTTTGCATTCACTGCTCCCTTTGCAAGGCATGCCCGTCCTCCAGATGTCTCACCAGCATACGTATTTCAGGAGTTTTCTGAAATGTCTTTTAGGTAGTGAAGACTGCCTGATCACCCCGTTAAAATTCTGCCCACTGCCCAACATGTCCTATCTCCAGCCCAACTCTGTCTTCTACTCCTGCCTCACTTATCTTCCAACCTAAATATACTTAATATACAGTATGGCTAAGTATGCTGTACTTATCCGATTGTTTAACTGCCTTCCCACCTAGAATGTGAGCTTCACCACAGAGACATTTTTCACTTTGTCTCATTGCTGTAGGCCTAGCATTTAGGAGAAATGGTTACTAAATAACTGTTCATTTTAATAAATGATATGTTTATGATTTGAGGAAATTATTTATATGCGGAATCTGGGAACTCCCTACTTTAGTTACTTCTTAGGTAATGTTTCTAAATCTCTCCAGAATTCCTATTAGCCATTGAATAGAATTTCTGCTGCTAATTCTGTGGAGTAGCAGAGCATGGATGCTCTAATTTTACAGGACGATGACACTATTCTGTTATGGCAAGAAGATCATATCCAATTTGTACTTTGAAACCCCTTAGTTTCCACTTGTCACTTTACATTTGACTTCATTCTGGGCTCCAGAACTCGGAGTGAAATAGTAATGAGGGATGAGCAGCTGCACTGGCAACAGGAAATGCAGGTGGAAATGTAGGGACTTAAAGAAGGTTTGAAGGAAACAGTTTCTAAAGGTGGATATACATGTAAAGTGGCCTTCGGAGGAGGGGCAGAGAATGTGTCCTTGGCTGATGTTCTCTGATGCAATTTCAAAGCATTTTGGGCATATTCTTACTGACTGGTAGCTCCGTCACATAAGCACACAGAGTGTTTGTACTAATCTTGTTAGTTCATGCTTCCTACACAGGGGAGTAGGAGCTTCAATGCCAAAATTAAATAAAATTCACTGACCAATTTATATAAATAATTTTTCCTATCATTCTTACTTATCACAGGGAGAGAAATGGATAAAACAGAGAGCTCCAGAAGGTGTCTTTACTATATCCATGCTATCTGGCCTTAGGAATTTTGTTTTTTTATGTCACTCCAGAAATGTTTGCATAGCAACAAAAAGTGGGACAATATTCTATGTTTTGAAAATCAATGGGAGAGCTGAAATAAAAATACAAGCAATCAGCAGAGACATAAATGAGAGGCTGTATTCCAGAAGTGGAATTAGTTTAACTAGACCAACGTCTAACAGTCAAGGAGTTAACAACGTTGTGGTATTTTAATTAGGGTTGGGGTTTGGGTTTGATTCAGATAAAAGTCTTCAACTGCTTGTCCTCGGCATACCAGTACTGCCCAAAAATCTCCGTCTGCAAAATTAAGCTGGAATAGTGCCCAAACAAGATTTCTGAAAAGATTTTTGGGACTTTCTCCTTTAACTAAGATGTGAAATTCTGCAAGGATTGCAAGAATAGTCTTTTTTTAAATGTCTTGGCTAGATACCGGGAGTGAAATAACACAAGAAAAATGTTTATGTGTACTTGCAGTGAAAGTCACCTATACTGCTTTGTACATTGAAACAAAGTTTGAGTGGAATTTTTGTTTTCTTAAGTTTTTGCTCACGATACAAACAATAGAGAAGCAAATTTATCTGTCTGTTTCATTTTCATGACAGAAGATAATGGACGAATACGTATTTAAATAACAATTCCAATAAATCCAGAAATTGGTCTTATATGGGAATATGAGAAATGCAGTAGTCAGTGGGGGTTTTTAAAAAATTGTAACATTTGGAAATACTCTGCAATATCATCTTCTTAGTGCTGTGTGGTGAAAAGAGGGTGGATGGGACATTGTTTCTTCCATTCCTGTTCACACCTTGAAGAAAGTGATCAGTTGAGGGGATTTTTTTTTGACATCTAAGTAAAATAACTGAGAAACTATACAAATTAGTTCCCTAAATTCAAAGAAAAGTGATGAAAAAAAAGAGAGGTGTATTGCATTCATTCAGCAAACACTGACTGAGCATTTTAATGTTGAGGATATGACTGACAAAACGGACCCCAGAAAGGCTGCAGTGTGATGGTCTAACGGGTGTCCAAGCCACAGCCCATGGACTGCACGTGGCCAGGATGGCTGTGGATTTGGCCCAATGAAAAATCGTAAGTTTACTTAAAACATTATGAGATGCTTTTTTGTCATTACATGTTGCAGTGTATTTAGTGTGTGACCCAAGACAACTCTTCTTCGTCTGGTGTGGTGCAGAGATGCCAAAAGTTTGGACAACCCTGGATGGGGGAGGCAAACATTAAACAAACAACAGCCATCTATAGGTTGGTCGGCCCATTGATTATCTGTCTATCCAATTGCAGGCTGCAGTACGTTATGTAGGATGTGAAATAGGTGCTATGATATAAAAGAGTGGTGGCCCAGAGTGCTCAAGGAAGATTTCAGAAGAAAAGAGTAAAAAAAAAAAAATTATCACATGAGGGATAAGGAAAAGAACATTGCAGTGAGGGGAAGCATCATGTGCCATACCTTGGGTGGTATGATAAAATGTTTGACATATTTAAGTACAAAAGGAGAGCTGGGGTGGAACTTAGGTGAGGGAGAGTGTGGCAGGAAGTACAGCTAGAGAAGTGAGAAAGCCAAAGCATTCTGGAACTCAAAGCCACGGTAAGGATTCAGGCTTTAAGTACAATATGAAGACCTCGGAAAGGTTTTCATGACACCTCTGGGTTGGATGGGGTAGGTTAGAGTGACTTCCTCTAGTTTCCATTTTAAGATCACTGCTGGCTGCTGTAGGAGATGGTCTGGAGCAAGGCACCAGTGAGTGGAAGTGGGGAAACCACGGTGGAAGTCAATGCCTCAGTAAAGGTGCAGCATGCAGGTGGCTTAGACTAGGGTGGAATCTGGAAACAGACAGAAATGGACACATCCAAAGTAAAGCTGGAGGTAGAAAAAAAAGGGGACTCAGTGATGGCAGTTGAGGCTAGAGGGAGGCTCAAGGATGACCTCTGCATTTCTGGCTTTAGCAGCAGTAAATGGTCATGCCACTTGCTGTCTGAAATGGTAAAGATTTGGGGCAGAACTGGGTTAGCAGGATATGAAGAATTTTGAATATGTTATGTTTACAAGACCCACAATCCCTCCAAATGAGACATAAAGTATGTAGGCTGTTTGATATATGAACCATGTGTTCAGACTAGAGGCCTGGTCTAGGGATACGGAGGAAGAAGTGTTATTACTGTTAATTATCTCCTCTGCTTAAACATTCTCAGTGGACCCCATTGCTATAACATATAGTTCCATGTCTTTAAGATGTTGTTGAAGTCCACCTACTATCTTGCCTTTACAACCTTATATGATTTATGATACTTGAATTCATTTTTCCTGGATTCTAGTATGAATTACAATGTAGGGTGACCAATGAAAAGTCAGGTAAGTGCTCAGTTTTGCGTGTGATATTCTCGCTTCGGCAAGAGAGTGTCCTCTGTGTATTCATACTTTATTTCTACCTCAGTAATAACACCTAATAGACCACGTTACTCTTTACCTATTAATAGTTCTGTCTATTCTACTAGAACATGCATTCATCAAGGACAGAATGTTTATTATTTTTGTTATACACAAAATCCAATATCCAGAGCCCAGAGAACTTGACATAGTACATGCTTAATAAATCCAACTGATAATGCATATTAAACAGAGTAAATAAATACATTTGCTTGGGGAATTTTATAGACTATATTCATCTAATTCTGGAACGTTGTTGAACCAGTTCTGGAAATTTCATAAGAAGGTACACTAAATGTCAAAATATTACATATGTGATCTTATATGCAAGGTTAAATTGGGGTACCTGGCAGGCACTGTGCTTGGGAAAGAGAGTTCTGAACACGCGCCTCACTCGGTGCCCTTGGAGGCCGCTGGAGGGAGGGGTGTTGTAAGGAAAGGGGATCTGAGGCCCACATGCCAGTACTGGTGCAAATGGGTACCGTTTTATTTCCAATTCCAAACATGTTTAGACTACTCCTTGAATATTTCTTTACTTCTTCAAGTCTATCTTGGTAGTGAATTTTCAACTGATTCTATTTCCATAACGACGTTTTGGAGACAAGGAGTACATCCCGTGATGCACTGTGGCTGGCCGCCTCCTTCCCCAGGGGTGACTTTGTCTAGACTGAGTCCTGATCCAGTTCTGCCTGGTTCTTCTTCAAGAGAAATTTAAAATATCTTTTGAACCAACCTGATTTCCAATTGGCAACAAGCTCAAGAGCTCTGGTGTGTCTAGTTTTTTAGGCCCCAACTGTTTTAAGGCTGCAGCAAGTGCCAGAAGACTCACGATTTTAGAACTGCTTTACAATTCAGAACGTGAACATGGCAATGTCTGGGAGACCTGGCCCATCAAAAGAAAAAAAATGAAGCATGAAGGGCTTATGTTTTAAGAGTGTTTTCCTATTGTGCGGTAAAAGGCAGACATTGTAAGAGTGTGGATACAAATTCAAGTGCCACTAGTGTCCAAGAAGGTAAAATGACTAAATGAAGCAGACCTCACATTAGACAATCGAGCAAGCATAATGAAACACAGCCAGTAGCACAGTGCATGCCCTGCCCAACCCCAAACACACACGGTAATTAAGAAAACAAAACATGGGAGAGTGAGCCTTTAGGAGTGTGTATCAGATCATGCTGCTCCTCTGCTTAGAACAGCACTTGACTGCTTTTTTCATCTCATGGCACACATAAACTAATTACTAACATTCTGTAGTACACCATAAAATGTATTTTTGCCCATCTGACAATAAACAATAGGTTTGATTCATTCATACTGGATAGCTGCTGTTGTGTTGGCTGCTATCATTTTTCTTATTTGACAACCTAAGGGAAAAGAGGTCAGTGTCCCTGACTAAATAGTCAGGTATTGTCATGGTTTAAGAATTCCTGTGGCAGGCACATTGGTTGAAAATCACTGGGTTAGAACTCTTCAATATCCTTCCCCTTCTGCCAGAGTAGAATGTCAAGCCCTTCCATTGCCTGCAAGGCCCTGCTTGACCTGGTACTTCTCTGACTACACCTTTTACCACCCTCTTCTGTTTCCAGCCATTCCAACCCTTGGCCCTCTCCTTGGTCCTTGACCACAAGCAGTGTGTTCAGGTCTCAGGCCTCTGAACATGCAGCATCCTCTACATGGATGAACTGCCCCCAAAATGAACACGGACTCTATCCGTTTGGTAGGTGTCTACTCAGGTGGTGTCTTGTCATAGATGCTATTCCTCAGAGCATGATACCACTCTACCTCTGTCACTTTCTAGCCCTCTTTGGTGTTATTTCCTCAAGCAGACATTTTAATATTTCTAAAAACATTTGAAGTGAATATGTAGTATTACTTCAATAGGCTCATTTTCTTAAATATGTGTATGTGTATGTATGTGTGTGTGTATGTATATGTGTCTCTCTCTCTTTCTCTCTCTCTCTATATATATGGTTTGTTCTTTAAACAGCGTATCTCAGTTTAATCCTGAATAGACATTTCAATGCATGTGTATAATAAAGGAGCTGGCATTTGTAGTGCTTTAAGTAGCATAAATTTTTTGCTCAGCTTCTATGTCAACATAGCTCTGTTGAATTGTTTTCCCTGCCCCAGTATGAACATTTGGCCATATTTTCTTACATTCCAGATCACTACCTTTAAATAACACATAATCTTGTTCCAGATTTTAGAATATAGTGAAGTTTATTATCAAGGTATCATTTTCTGCTTTAATTTAAAGCTTCAGAAGCCCCAGATTGGCCCTGACTCAGATGAGTGAACTACAATGAGAAAGGAACCAGGGTGGCTTCCTCGTTCTTTCCATATCTTAGCATTCCATTCCACTCCTGCTCTTTCCCAAGTCAGAGTGAAGGAAGGAGGGAGAGAAGTCATAGTCAAAGGAGCTACTGTAAACTGGAAAAGGTGCTCTCTGGGTGTGGCAGATCCCAAATATGGAGTCTCTGTTTTTAGGAGGAAGTTTTGTGAAGTCTTCGGAAATCTCTCTTGCTGGACTATTCTTTAGGTCTTACCAAATGTCTAAAATCAACCATCAGCTTTCACATTCAGTGCACAATTCCACTTTCTTCTTGGATCTTTCTCGCACTGATTCAAGATTAGCTACCCTCTGTGGGTCTACTTGGCCAGGAGGAGAAAATTCCTTTCTTCCTGTCCATCACCGCCCCCTCCCGCACTATTTTGGTGGGGCAGTAGCACCGCTTCTTCTCCTGCTTTGCTCAGTCCTTTCCTTTGGACTTGTCTCCTGCTCAGCCTCAAACTCCAGGAGGCACATGTCAGGGATTTTCAATTGCTTTTAAGAAATTCCTTGATTTGATCTCATATGCACATCTACAACTGCCTTCAAAGAAATCCTTTTCCTATCAATCTCCTGACTTATTTGTACATGTCCTCAAGCTATAGTTGCTAAATTAGTTTTACAACCTTGTTACAAGTTCTGTCTACTAGATATTCCACCATCTGTGGATCCTAGCCTTTGGAATCTTGAACAAAACTCTAAGGAAAAAGAGAATGCTATACTTAATATTTTACTACACACATAATAAATGTATATTTGCATCATTTTAAAAGGTAGGCTTGTTTTTTTTTTTTTTTCTTTTTGGTATAGCAAAAGCCCTACGACTCAAACAAATGCAAATTGATCATTAATTTTTTTTAAAGATTTTATTTCATTTTTAGAGAAAGGGGAAGAAAAGGAGAAACAGAGGGACAGAAACATCAATGTGTGGTTGCCTCTTCCACGCCCCATAACTGGGGACCTGGCCTACAACCCAGGCATGTGCCCTGACTGGGAATTGAACTGGCAACCCTTTGGTTCACAGCCCATGCTCAACCCACTGAGCCACACTAGCCAGGGCTGATTATTAATCTTAAAAAATATGCTATAGGATGATATAATCATATAAAATATATCTATATTTAAATAATGTTTATATATTTTACTGATATGAATGCTACATATAGATTTAATAGTTATTTAACATGAAGAAGATCAATAGCAAAATCTGCTAATATATTTGAAATTTCATTATAGTGATGACATTATTCTAAGGAAAAAAATACAGCACAATAAGTATAAGGCATTTGAGAAAAATGATCAGCAAATCTCAATAATTTTTATCAAATGATAAAATTGGTAAACAATATCAAAGAGAGTAAAAGAGAATTCAGATTTTTGCAATGAATACACTTTTCCTCCCCCTTCCCCTTTGAAAACGAAGGGAAACAATTTTAGGGAGAATGATGATGAGCACTATGAAAATAGTAGAACATGCTAGGGAACTATTTCTGTGTTTCATTACATGGGGTCTGGCAGAAGTAAGGCCTGCTTGAGTGTGGTTGGCAGGGTAATGATTTATAATTTTAATTTGAACATTTTACCTAAAATGTCGTATGGTATGCTTGAGTGTGATGTTGTTATGTTACAGAATTATAAGCTATGATTTTGTAATACAAGATTTTGTAATGAAAAAGGGCGTTATTTGTGCTGAACCTGGCACCTCTTAAATTGCTCATTTGCTTAAACAGTTAACTGCCACCAAACACAACAGTAGTCATCATTGGAGAAGAAACACTGATTGGAATGTCTGCTTGTGGAGCATGGAGCAAACAGAATGCTGATGGATGCCCAGAGAGTATGGAGGTTCTGCCCAGACTGAGCCACAAGGCTAGCAATGGAGCTCTCGAAGAATCTTCCCTTTAAACAATTGAAACTTGAATTTGCCCAATCTGACAATGGAATTAAAACTCCCACCCTCAAACAAAGCCTGGGAAAATCAAATCATCAAATCTAGGACACTGCAATACACAATGTAAGCGGTTAAATGATACAGAATTTTTGTTCCCCTTTCATTCCTACATAGGAGAGCAGCATTCTTTAGATTTTTTTGTGCTGTCTGAACCACTTAAGCCTCCTTCATCTTCTTGAGTAGTATTAAGACTTTGAGAAGAGAAGGTTGGGTACAAGACCCCTAATGTCTCATCCTTAGAGTAACAGTTTTACTAGTTGCTGAAGAGTAGAAAAGAGACCGACTCTGATGTCCCCAGATTGGGACTTTGTTTACAGAATCCAAACATTATAATGGGCTGAAGCTATCAATGACTTATTCATTTGGAACAGATTTATACTGTTACAATATAAAAATGATTCTAGAAAGAAGAAGAAACACACATATATTCACCTATCATGTAGATTATTAATAACAAATAAATATCTCTTTTTCTGACTTGGCCTAGGATGTTCATTATAAACTGAAAAGCAGGAAATTTCTGAAAAAGATAAAAATTTCACATTTATTCAGTCAGTAGTTACATATCCTTTATTCAGAAAATCAAATATCTGAATATCTAAATGCTAAAATCAAATATCTGAACACTGAAATCAGTGTGAATTTGTTTCAATGAATTATCAATCATTGAAACAAATATCTGAAAAAATACTACCTTTGCTTTAATTCTCTCCATAGTTCTAGCAAGTACTGTGTACTGTACACCAATCCAGAGACACAGTGGAGGATCACAATAGCCCAAGGATATATATCAGAGAATATTTACACCTGTGGGAACAGCAATTAAGAAGCTATAAAAGGACAGAAAGTCACTATCTCAGAGCTCCGTACTGAGGTCACCTATTTCCACTTCTCTCTCTCTTCCCCACCCCCTCCTTCCCTCTCTCTCTCTCATCTCTACCCTCTTGCATAGATCCGCATTCTTTAACTGAATAGTCAAGTGGAGTCCAAAAGAAATAAGCATTGGTTTGTTTTTTATTTTATACCTATGTGATAAGGGGAATTTAATTAATCTCTCCAAATTTCAGATTTCTCATCAATTATACAGAGATAATAACAGCATCTATCAACAGGATTAATAGTGATTTGAGAATTAAAACAGTGGATGATAAATATTCAGCGTAGTGTCTGGCACAGAGTACATAATCATCATTTGTTAGCCATTGCTACTTGTCCTTTTGTCACTAATGTTTGTCCTATAACAGCTTACCTAGCTTTAGAGGTTATCTGTATACAAAATTTAAGCCTAGTTCTCCATAGCTAACTAACTCGGTGTCTTAGATGCTCAATTCCAAATTCCCAAAAGAGCACATGATCAGCTCAGGCCACAGGACCATGCTTATGAACATGAACTCCCTCCCTTTTCATTGGTGCCCATCACTGACTGAAACAGCTATGCCTGGGACATAAGAGACAATAGGGAATCAAGCAGGTTACTGTTCATACAGCAGGAGTTGAAGGGAAGGCAGTTTTCTTTAGGATGCATGTGCAGGCTGAAGAAGCAATGACAGAAGTCCCTAGTAAACTGTGGTTTCCTATTTTAATGATAAACTATGTATGTAGTCTCAGTATTGGTCTGTCACATAGATGGTTTAGGTCTCCAAATCTAGTTTAAATATTTTCAGACTTCTCAGGTTTCCACGACTGACCAAGTACATTGGGTGATTCCCATCTCTTCTCTTTCCTGTGGTGACATGAGGTAGAATCCATATCTAAACATGAGAAATAAGTGTTGTCAATGCGACTGAACTGGTCAGTGCTGTTTGTCACAGCAGGTCCTCGCAATCAATCCAGAAGTGCCACAATCAGGATTGATTATTATGAAAGCCAGCTGTGGCTCGTCTATTTCATTGCAGATGGCCACAGCCTTTGATTCCATTGAGAAAAGTAATTTGTCACCAAAAACTCAAATGCTGCCTCCACAGAGCTTTACTTTCAAAGACATAGGGAGGATAAATGACCATAAGGAACTGAATGCGGATTTGTCAAACTTCTTACGGAGAGAGGTGTGCATGTGTGTGTGTGTGCATGTGTGTGTTGCAGGTGGTGAGATGTGGGCTGTTGGTTCCTGGTTCTAAAGTTCCTCTGCATAAACAAATTTCAGTGAGTCTAACTGGACTTAATTTTTGTTCTTTGCCTTGCACAGACATGACAGATCTGGGTTTGCAGCTTAAGAAATTCATGTAACTCCCTATAAAAAAAGCAACTGTATCACTACAGTCATAATACTATGATATAATACCATATGAGCTTCCAACAAACGGTTTTATTGTTGCACTTATTGCTTCCAGTTTTGATAAGCATTGAAGTTTCCATACAAAATTATTTTATTCACTTCAGTAATAAAGGAAGAAGTAGATGAAATAGAAGTTTGATTTAAAAGTTTCTGTTTTGCTCAAGATAAGCTGGTAAAAAGACATTTGTTGAAGTTACTGAGGACTGATTTTCAAAATCTCACTGCTAATTTGACCCCTATCAAAGAAACACACATATGTGCACCCTTTTTCAGTATAAATCAGGAAATATGAATAACTAAAGTGCTTTTGTGTTCAAAATTTTCATTAAATATAACTCAAATGCTGATCTCAGGCTTCAGTCTTATGTCAGGTTTACTTTAGTAAAATAAACTAGAGAAATAATGAACCAAATAAAGCTTTCTATCAGGAAATCCACACAAACTGAATTTTAAAAAAAGTTTAGGAAAAGTAATGAATTGTTCAGATTTGTACAGGTATATTCTTTTACTGTTTTTAAGGATATATTATTTTGGTCCTTCAGAAAGCTGATCTTTCCTTCCTAAATGAAATCAGATCACTATCAGAGAAACAAACTTCCAAAAGATTAGGAAGATAAATTTCCTGGGAAGAATTTGGAAAATCTTGCTTAATAAATTGCTGCTGACACTTGAAAAAGAAAAAAAAAATAGAAAATAAATGACAGTAGATCTTTGTGAAACAAACCAAGTACATTTTCAGCATGTTATCTGATAATCTTTGAAGCATACAGAAGTCACAAGTCATAATTCTGGATAATACATGTATGCCAATGATGGTACTCATTCTACACTTAAAGAAGCACAGCATCAGCTTGGATTTTATAGATAAGCCGAAATGTAGACCTTTAGGATAATGTGAGGAATTTGTGTGGTTAGACAACATTAGATTTCTGAATCTTTCTATAACCATGTCCCATCACCAGCTGTCTACAGAGGTATGCTTTAATGTTTTGTCCTTCACCTGCAAAGAAAAGAAGTGATGATGTTTATCAGAAACTCTTATAGTGGCTGGAGAGCAGCAAAGATCAAGAGGTTAATATTTATAAACCATGATTCAGGTGATAGAAAGTCTGAAGATACATAAAGTAGTGTGCTAATGAGAGACTATTGATCATGAAAAATTACTTTGCTCCAGGGTAACATCTTTCATGTGTTCTGCAGGTTGTACGTGTCAGTCTCAGAGAGAGATTAACTAACCGTAATAATTATCATTCACTAACCCCAAGACTGATGTGGAGAGCAGAGGTCTCAATATGCTTTCTACAGGGATTTTTTAATTATTATCAAAGTTTCATACATGAGATATAAAAAATTAAAACCTTTCATAGTGCTTTGTCAGATAAAACAAAGTCTGTACTAATATGGCATAATAAACTCAACTGTTTTAGCTTTACACTTAGAAATCTTATAAATAAAAATGATTTTGAAAATAATTTATAGTGTGCATAATGTCTTTAACTTTTTCAAAGAAGTTCCTATCTTTCTGTATTTATATTTTATTTACCGGCTATGACAAACAAATAAAATATGTGGATATGTAGAAATGTCAGAGAGGAATTACTTTTCCTCATTATAATTGATGATATTAGCATTCTTCTAGTCATCCAGAGTCATAATTTCAGTTTAATCCTTATATATTCTCCTTGCTCACTACCATGAACCACTTATCAGCCCTATATATTCCTAGACCAAAATATATCTTACATCCATCTATTTCATTTTATTCCTATAGCCACTAGCTTATGCCTCATTTCTTTTCATCTACATCATTGTCATCATACTCAAATTGGCCTTCCCAGCACCGGCTCTGCCCTTCTTAATCCATTCTTTACTTTGAAGACACACTGTACTACTGTCTCTGCTCCCAGCCTTCCATGGTCCCTGACTGAACCTACATTAAGTACAAATTTAGTACTCTGACTTCACTTTTAAGAGCTAAAACTCTGGTTAAAGACACAAACTTCAGAGTTGGTTTGAAGTGAGTCTGGATCTTGGTTCTAACTGGCTCTTTGTAAAAGCTACCAAATATTACTTGAGATCATGGAGACCATCATAGGGTTTGTGTGAGGTACAAATGACATAACAAGTTCATTAATTTATTAGACATATACTTACTAAGTATCTATTATATACCAGGCATTGTTCTAAGACTGGTAATAAAGCGGTAAACAAGAGTTGCCATGGAGAAAGGGAGTAAAAAAACAGTAGATACATACACACTTTAGTTAAAATAAACTTTACATCATTAACCTTAAATTTATAGCTTATTTAGTTTTCCTTAAATTGTACCTAATATCCAAAGATCCCAACTAAGATACCACATTATATTTAGTTGTCATGTCTCCTTAGGCAACTCTTGATTACGACATTTTTTCAAATGTTCCTTGTTTTTGATGACCTTCACAGTTATTTTAATGTTGGATAGGGAGAAAAATAGGCTTGATAAATGCTTAGAGAGTAAAGGGGGCTGTTACTTCAGATAGCTTGGTTAGGCAAGTCAACTTCTGAAGAGAAGTCAGTTGAATTGAAATTGGAATATATCAAAAGATCAAGCAATAGAATTATCTATGGGAATTAAAACAAACAAACAAACAAACAAAAAACTTCTGCACCCACGAAATGGTAATGTAGACACCATGAAGTGAGGCCTGGGTGGATTGAACAACTGGCAAAAACCTAGTATGGATGGAATTAAATGGGGACAGGGAGAGAGAGAGAGGCAGTTACTGATTCAGTGTGGCAGCCGTGGGAATCATGGAGATAGGGTCTTGGATCTATTCTGAATGAAATAGAAAGTCATTAGAGCATTCTGAGCAGGGACTAACATAATTTAATATACATGCTTTAAAATTAACAGAAGTATATACATAATTTTGCATCATATTACTAACATAATAACTTTTTATTATTACTTCAATATATCAGCGAACCTATTGTTGACTTGCATTATATTTACCCAATCATACTCCAAGCTCCGCAATTTCTGGCCTATTGTATTCCCTTTGCTGAGCATATTTCTGTCTCATTTCTCTTTTAGAATCCTGTCTAATTTCAAGATCTACCTCAAACATCACTAGTTTTAGGAAACCTTTTCCAGCCCCTCTGTCTAGGATGTGTTCTGTCTCATGATACCTTGGAAAACATTATTATGTAGAAATATTATAGGATTTGGAATTGGGCAGGTTTTTGTTTGATGCTAGGACTGATCTATAAATTATTAGGTCACTTTGAGTCTGAATTATTTAGTTAAAATATGGGGATATTTAGTCTTATGAGGTTGCCTTCTGAGGTAACACACTAGAAGCTTAAAAATGTTAGTTATTAGTAAATTATTAAAAATTTTATTAGGACATTTACCTGATCCCTCCTGTGATAATGGTTATTAATACTTTTATATATCTAAATTTTATCTAGTGCCTTATTTTCATAGCTGGTTTGTTAAATGCTAAGGGTAAGAATAGGAAGTAAAAGATAAAAACCTTATAGTAGAGTGCCTACACTCAAAGGAAATTTTACTTGAGTGGAAGGCAAACCATGTACACATATATTACAAGGGAATAAAGGAAATGAAAAGAAATGTGCAGAAAATGGATTAAGGATAAAAGAAAGCATCCTTGATTCCAAATTTTTTTTTAGATATTTAGAACATGAGTACTAGTTTCTGTCAAAGACACCCTGGAATCGCTCTCTGTCCTCTGCACAGTTCCTTGATTGTAGTAGCTGCTCAAGAAATGTTAGCTGAAATAGATTCCTAATTTTATAGATGAGAACACAGGCATGCCTGGGGATGGCCAAGTTCACGGTGCCATTTGGAAGAGTCAGGGCTGGAGGAAGGCTTTGCTGTTGCCCTGCCTGTGCTGCACGCACAGAGTCACCCGGCAGGAAGGGATAGAACTGATTGCAAATTACTTGGAAGATTTCTTTTAGCAGAAGCTTAATTAAACCTGTGGATCCTAAGAATTTCTTCACGAAGAAGTGACATAAAAATAAGGATTAAATTTGGCCATGAGAAATCTAAGACTAGGTCTCAATATATAGTTTGACCTAGAGAAGTAAGCCGATTATTTTCCTAAATCTTTTTAAAATTTTTATTATGTTATTACAGTTGTTCCATTTTTGTCTCCTCTTTTCCCCCCTCTGCCCTGCACTCCCCCTTGCATCTGTACCCTCCCCCCCCACTTCGTTCATGTCCATGGGTCATACATATGAGTGCTTTGGCTTCTTCATTTCTCGTATTATTTTTAACCTTCCTCTGTCTCTTTTGTTCCTACCATTTATGCTTCTTATTCCCTGTACCTTTTCACCCCAATATTAACACACAATGTAAAAAGAAGGCACTGTAAGTGATATTTGGTAATGACCTGGCTTTACTGAAATTGAAAATGCCTCTCCCCGCCAAAATATTTCTAGCTTAATTGCCCACAAACATCAGCCAGTTAATCAGTTATCAGGCAGTCATTGAGTGAGTGCCTGTGCTAGTGCCTGTGTGCTCTTCTAAGGCACTTTTATGATTTAAAATAATCATTTAGATTTAGATGGTAGATTTCTCCCCCCAAATAATGTACTTCCAAGAAACCCATACTTTTATCAATAAATGCCTTGACAAGGTTCTTAATTGAGCATGGCCTGTCACTACCACAGTTAATCGTAGGGGTGGTGACTTATCACCTACACAGTGCTTTGCACTGATTTCTTAATTTGTTCCTTACAATAGCTCTGAGGTAGCTTTTCCTGTTAACTTTCATTTTATAAATGGAGAAACTAGCCCAAGTGACTTTTCAACAGCTTGTTTTACAAGGGGTTTATGCAGAATTTAAACCTAGATATTCTGACACTGAAGTCTATCCTCTATAACAAGTTAAAATATTAAAATGAAATAACATATATTGGCACATTGATACACAGAATATTTATGTTTATAAATACATAAATATTATATACACATAGATGTGTATATGTAAATTAGATATATAATATAACACACACACACAAAGAGGTCTCCCCTGATCATGGTGGGACTAAGAAAGAAAGTGGTTGTGATCTTTACTGCCTGCAGTGCAACCTGGTCAAGAAACTTGAAAAAAAGAGAAAAGGCCTACAGGGGCAGTACTTCTCAGGGTCTTGTTTTTGAAGGCAGTGAGGTGGTTTAGCTACAAAGGTTTTGAGATGGCTCACATGCAATTTTCTGATCATTGCTGGAGGGATGTGGTCAAATAGTAAACAAGACAAAGTTTGACTTCAACAGTATTATCAATATTTTCCTCCCCTATTCACAGAGAAGTGCCTCTTTATCTTATCTTTAACTTCAGAGGGTCAAGATGACCAGGCTGTCTGAAGTCTCTCCCTCAGCTCTGCCCTGCAATCAAAATGCCTGAAATAGTTTGATCTTTTCATTTTTTCATCAAACTAGCCCCTTGGTGCTACTGATCCTAGCATGGTCTTAGGAAAATGCAGGCTCATGGACCAATTTAGGAATGACTGTTGATTTCTATTCTTTACCCAGTGACATACATCCTAAAGGAGATTTTCCTCTTCACTCATAATTCATTCATTCTTTCACTCGGTAACTTTATTTAGTGACTAGTTGTGCACCAGGCACTGTGCTAATTTCTGTAGATAAAATGGTGAACAAGGAGACATAATTTTCCCCGATGAATTTTTCCCACTAACAAGTACTTCTGTGACAAATTAAGTGCAATTGTTATTAATGCAATGATGAATATGTTCCAGACGTTATGCATACTGAAATCCTTCCTGAGTCTGAGTTGTTAGGGAAGATTTCTTGAAGAAATGATTTGTACACTAAGATTTTAAGATGAATCAAAGTTTGCAAGATAAAAACAAATATTGATTACACCATGACAAAGTACAGAAATAGACTTAGCAGGGAACTCAAAGAAAATCAGACCCAAATTCTGCACCCAAAGAATTTTAAATATAAATGGTAAGATTAGATGTATCTATAAATACAGTACAAGATAGAAAGTGTCATAAGAAATTTATAGCAAAATTCAATGTGAGTTCAGAGGAAGAATGAGGATATTTCCATCTTAGAAGGGCAAGGATGGACTTTGATGTAGGGTTTCAGAGATGGCATAATGGATACTGTGAAGTACCACCAAAATCTCTCTTTATGATCAAGATACTTGTATAGAACAAGGGCAGATGGGCTTTGTGGACACCTTTGACAATTCAATATAGAGTCAATATCAGCCTTGACATAGACTGAGGTAATGGGGTGTAAGAGAATGTCCTTAGGAGGGGCCCATAATGCCCCAAACCACAAGTTTGGACACTTGGATAAGAACTTCATTTGGGCACTGATATGAGTGGGACTTCTGCCTATTGTGGGCTATAAGGATTCAGAACTCTGTGATAGAAGGAAACTTGACTTGGGGTGGTAAACACACAACACAGAAAAGAAAGAAAAGATTGCATGCTGGAGCCTGGCTGTACCAGCGGTCATGCTCTGAGCCCTGGCAAACTTCCACTCCACCAGATGCATGCAGCCACTGCAGCCACTCGGCTTCAGAGCAACCCCCACCTCTCCACCTGTGGATGCCACTGGTGACCAGAACTTATCGCCAGATTTTCACTCTGCTCCCTTTTTGATCCCCCTCTTTGCATGAAACCTGTGTTTACTCTGTTGGCTTATTGGGGATGTCTCCCTTAATAAACCTGGCATTGTGGAAAGACATGAATGTGTGTGACTGACTCTTTTAGGTGATGCCCCTTTGCTCATCACAATACTCATTTGCTGTGAGTACTGGGTAGTAAGAGCTCACAGTCATGTCCCTCTGCTATAATTTCTTTTGGCTGAAACATATCTCTCTCCCAAGTTTACACCTTCCCAGAAGAGCCCACAACCAGGGACTAGGTAATGTGGCGTTACAAGGATCTGGCCCCCTTGTCTGGAATGAAGTAATCTCATCTCAGTTTCAGAGCTTCCAAGGGGATCAGCTGAAGCCACTACTGCAATCATATCACATTTCAACTTCCTCATTCTGCCCAATGCTGCTTTCCTTTGTCCTTACTGACAGTTGTTCTCAGTAGCACACCCAATAAACCTATGTACGCAAATCTCAGAGTCTCTACTTATGTTTCCCTGGGAGCCCAACTTGAATCAGTTGGTACTGTGGCGATGTTAGAAATTGAACAATAAATTCAAATTTTGGAATTGGACAGATCAACTGGCTATGAGTATTGGAGTGTGGATAGCTCTTGCTATGCTATAGCAGGAAAATTGTTAAACTTTCATTGTGGTGAATTAGACTTGGGTTAGGATATTGTTGGAAGGGGCTGCAGTAATAGGAGCAATATCTCAGGTATTTGAGATGTTTGAGAGAAATCATAGTTGTAAGTGTCATGACATTAGTTTGATGTTGCTTAGGGAAATCTACACATTGGGGAGAGCCAATAGAAGGCAGAGAGTAGTTACCATTTATAAGCTAAGTGTGAAAGTTAGAGAGTTTCCCTGAACAGCGTATAAAAGTCTCTCATCTGTGGTTGGAAGCCTGAAGAAGCTGAGAGTCAGCCCAGGGCTTACTTTTAAGAGTAAGATATTTCCAGAGAAAGGTGAATTATTGATGTTAGCAAATTTGTTATGCCAAAGTAAGAAATGGGTTAACGACATCTACATTTCTGTTCTAAGGTACCTGAATCCTTAGATTTTCTGAACTCTCTGGGACTGCAGAACTGGTCCACTGTTTCTACTTAAAGGCTATTCCTTATAGATAATGCAGAGGTCTCTGCTTTGCAAAACATTATACTTATACTCTGAATGTAACCTGACCTTTTCTCCTGGCTACCAGGCCAATGAATAGGGTCAAATCACAATAAAAAATCCAGTGGATAAGTGCTGAGCCTGCTAATTGGGTAAAAGAGTTATACTCTAACAACAATGGTGATGGCAGGATCCCAAAATAATAGGTACTTCAGAAGCAAGATAATTTGTGATGCAAGCAAGGCTAGTGTGGTAACCAGGATGTGGTGAGATGTTGACTCGCCGAAAGCCATCAAGAAGATTAATGGAACGTGTTATTTTAGGTAAATGGGCAGCCATCAAGGGTATTCTTTATCTATGCATTTTTTAAAAATAGAATAGAAAACCAGGA
Source organism: Tonatia bakeri (assembly GCA_004024845.1). Taxonomy (NCBI): domain Eukaryota; kingdom Metazoa; phylum Chordata; class Mammalia; order Chiroptera; family Phyllostomidae; genus Tonatia; species Tonatia bakeri. The sequence goes on along the minus strand of PVIA01008546.1, from coordinate 23,463 downwards.
GGTCAATGTCAGTTGCCACAAGTAAATCATATCTCTTGCTCAATGTCTATAACTGAGCCTGCTTTCAGATCTGGGATTATCAATTTAAGAAGAAGATCCCAGGAAGAAAGATCCTGCAATACTACAGCAAGTAAATGTATAATAATCACCAATACCCCATTTCTTGCCACTACTTAAAATGCCTATGCCATTGTATACTTTGAAAAGACATTCATTCAAGTATTTTGAGGACTGTTGGGTATAGATTTTAGTTATTGTCATATCCATGGATTCTGTTAAAGTGTATGATGTCCAATGAGATATATACATGGTAGTTGGAAAAATTGTCACATTGGTTCCTTCACCCTTTTGGAATAAAAACTATTACATAGAAAGCCAACCAGAAGCTTCTAAAACTGCTCCCTCAAAACCTTAGTCAATATAGTTGATTAAAAACAATACTGCATCCTAGAGAAAATGGCAGGTATTAGTGCCACTATTAAAGATATCAAGGATGCAAGGATGATGGTCGCCATAAAATCCTCCATTTAATTCACCAGCCTAGCTTCTATGGAAACACAGATGGAGCCTAGAAGTGACAACAGACTTCGCCAGTCTTACCCAAGCAGTAACACCAATTGAAGCTGCTATTCCAAATGTGTTGTCTTTGCTGGAAGGATTAATATGGCCTCAAGTGCATGGTATATTACCACTGAATTGGAATGTGTACTCTTTTCCATCTCCATCAAGAATGAGGAGCAGAAGCAAATTGAATTCTCATAAGGTGAACAAGTATATTTATTTACTATCTTGTTTCATATCTTGTGTTTTCTATCAAAACATAATCAGAAGGGACCTAGACCATCTATATGTACCACATAATACATCATTGGACCACTGTATTGATGACTTAATGTTAATCAGACCAGATAAGCAAAAAGTGGTAAGTACATTGAAGGCCCTAGTAAGTATGTACTTTCTGAAGGACTGGAGATAAATTCTACAAAGCGTCAGGGAACTGATTCACTGGTGAAATTTTTAGGGGTATAGTGCACACTAGGGTGTCCCTTTCTGAAAGTAAACACAAATGATTGCATCTTATACTGTTTCCACTAAGGATTAAATATGGTATCTTGTAGGCTTCTTCAGGTTCTGGAGGTAGCGTATTACACATTTAGGATTACTGCTCCTACACATTTACTCAGTGACACAGAAGGCTGCTGTCTTTTAAGGAATATGCTCTGTGCATTGCAGGCCTCAATTCAAATGGCCCAGCAGCTTGAGCTATACAATCTGGCTCTTCTCTGCTATTATAGGTATCTGTGGTGGGTAAGACTCCAAAATAGAAGCACAACATAGACATGTAGTCATTTGGAGCCAGTCATGCCCTCTGCAGCACAGAGTGATACACTATTCAAATAAATAGCTGCTTGTGTGCTACTGAGTTCTGGTAGACACGGGGAATCTGACCATGAAACATCAGATGTTCAGGGGCCAGAGATACCCACCATGAGCTGAGTTCTGGCAGGGCCAGAGTCACAAGGTTGGGCAGGCCCAGTCACAGACCATCGTAAGATGGATGTGGTTCACCTGGGATTCGGTGTGAGTAGAAGTATGGGGTATGAAAGTCTTGAACAGGATGCCCAGGACCTCTTGTTTTCCATCACAGTTGTAATGTCACTTTTTCCTTAGTTCATAGCCATGGCCACATGAGGGAGTGTCTCTTATGACCAAGTGATAGAAGAGAGAAATGACTGAACGTGTTTCACAGTTGGGCTGGCTTGAAATGTGGGGCACAAGTGCACTAGAGCTCCACTGAGGGATGGTCCCAACAGAGTGTGTTGAGAGGAGATTCTCCCAGTAAGTATAGTTTTGGTCATTGCACCTAGATAGGCACTTTGTGCACAGAGAAGTGTTAATAGCATGGGTAAGAATATACATGGGCTTGTGGACAGTATCAAGTGGCTCAGTTCATTGGGTAAGTGACTGGAAAAGAGAAAGAAAATAATATTCAGAATAAGGACATCTATAGAAGAAGTATGCAAATCGAGTGTGATGATCTTTGCATTATACGCTAAGTTTCACCAGAGAGCATGCACTATGAAAAAGTCACTAAGTAACCAAATAGACAGCATTGCTCATTGCTGGTGATACTGGTACCACCCCATGGGATGTAATATATAATCAAAGATCTGACCATTAGAAGGTGCTATGTCCCCCCCAGGTGGACTATGTAAGTCTGGAAATCAAGGGCTGGAAATATAAGTGGTCTCACTTTTCATCGTTTTTATTAACCTACCTGGAAAGTTCATGCTTCCCACATCTGTAACTCAAGGCTCTGTATGTTTAGAAACGCTAGTTCTTAGAGGGGATATACCATGAATTTCATTTTTTTTTATTTTTAAAATTATAGTTGATGTACAACCTTACATTAGTTTCAGGTCTATAACCCCATAATTAGACATTTATATGACTTATGAATTGATTACCCCTGTGAATCTAGTACCCATCTAATATCATGTTCCTACCTACCCAGTCACATAAGATTCCTTTTGTCAAGAGATTGACAGGCATGGAGAGCCATAGTGACCTTTGCAGGTACAGGGGCAAAGAAGAAGAGGGTAGAAACCCAGGCAATCCACTGGGAATTTGTTGGTACTCCCCTATGCAACTGTATGGTAAAAGAAAAAGTGGAGCAGCCATGGTCTGAGAAATGAGCAGTGAGGATCTAGTTCACCCTGCACGGTAAACTATTGTACTTAAACCAGCAGAGATGGCAGAGTAGGAGGGATAATGAGTATAAGACACAGTTGTGGGTTCTACTTTGTCCCACTTACTTTCCTTTTCTGAGTTGCCCCAAGAAAAGAGACCAACCCAGAATTCTGGAATGTTTTTTATAGATAGGGTGAACCTGCCCTACAAAGCAAGTAGGTCTAAGATACACACAAAATCAGATGAAGTGGGTGTGTTGTGCTGTGTAGGTCTGCTGTTGGGATCTGCCTGGTTGGGGCTACTGACTGTTCACAGCTGGCTATATTCCTCTCTCCTCCCACACCTGTTGAAAGCTGCCTGGCCAAATTCTATGTCTTGTTTCCAGGACAGACTATATCCAATGTCTGGTCATACAGAAATACAAAGGCCTGCCTGGCTCCTCTCTCTCCCTGGACTGGGGATATCTCTGAGAGGCCTTCCTAGCTTCTGAGTTCTCCGGATCAGCCAAGTTTACCACTGCAATTTTATCCAAGTACAACTTTAGCCTCTCCCCAAACAGACCCATTTCCCCTCGCTCTTTCACAGGCGTCACTCCAGAGAGCCCTCTCCAATTAAGCACCTGTGTATTCATTTCAAAGTCTCAGAGTTGGAAGGGCGGGTATATCCTTTACTGTAAACAGTTTGTGTACATTCATGTAGGTGAGAAAGTGATAGGTATGAACATTTAGTAATTTATTGTTGAAGAACAAAACATGGTTAGGAACGCTGACTCAAGTGCACTAGAAAATTCACATTTAACTTCTGACATTCCAAAACCTTTACAGTTCTCTGGTCGCATCCCAGGATTCAATTAGCTGTGGATTGAGAACAGTATTTTCAATTAGCAGTTGGGAATCCGCATTGCGAAGGTGCTACTGGGAATGCAAAAGCACTGTTTTGAAATCTGAAGTTGGTTCAATCCAGGGATTCTAAGCCCGCAAATACAAAGGGCCAACTCTGCTGAAAATAATTCGCAAGTGAGTGGACCTGTACAATTCAAATCTGTGTTGTTTGAAGGTTATTGGGAAATATACATGGGAAGAGAGATTGAAGCCAGATCATAAAAGACTTTGAATGCTGGGCCTATTGCCTTGAATGCTGAATTTAATTGGCAATGAGCAGCATTCATAGCTTTTGGAGCTGGCAACTAAATTGATCTGAACTTTTCTGTGGGAATATTGAACAGTGTATAAAATGCAATGAAATGGGAGAGGAATTCACATGGAAGAAATGTTGGAGGAATTACTTTCAGTTTCTTAAAGGAGAAATAGTGTTTTGGCAATGGTTAGTAACTGGAAATGGTGAGGGGTGTTCTGATGCAAGTGTGTGGAAGTAAATAGGGCTTGGCATTTGATTCAATGTCAGGACAAGTAAGAACTGGCAACATGCAGTACTTCTGGAAGTTTGAGAAAGATGTTTCGGGCCTCTCACGGAACTCTTTAGAAGAACTAAGAGGTGCCAGCTGCCTGGGTTTCCCTGGAATATTATATTCTAGAAATCTTCAAAAAGCATGGTGAAGCTTTATGTTCAAAAGTTCTCTACAATAATCCCTACAGCTGATTACAGAAATGTTTCCTAATCTCTCTACCCATTTTCCTTCTAGGTTTAGCCTGCTCTGTTCATTTTAAGGGTTTGTGCTTTTGAGGATTAACTGTGACTAACAGGGACAAGGCAGAAGAGCTGTTTCTCTGCACCACAAACCAGGGCACTATTGCACAGGCCCATTTTGAGAGCAATGTTTCTTAATGACCCTAAGCTTTGATTTAATTATTCTCATTATAGTATTACTTAAAGACATTTAAACATAAAAATAGGTATAAACAATGTGCTTATCAGCTTTATGTAACTATGTATAAGAAAAACCATTTTACCAGTTCAAGTCAATAAAAACTATAAAACTAATAAAATTTAAATGAAGATCATTAATTTAATGGACAGATGAAGTTGTTTTGTGGAAATTAAATTGCTGTTCACAACCTAAATGACAATCAGGCTCTTCTGAGTTTGGAATACCAGTGCTCTCTTGTCAGTTGTTATGATTTAGTTCTCTCACCATTTTCTGTATTCAAACGATGGAGAAATCTTTATCAGGATTTCAAATCACATCGGGTAGCTTTTGCTGAGCAAGTACCCTCTCCCGTATCTATAAAGTACATTTCTCAGTAGCCTTAGATAATTAAAGCAGGGTAGCCTGATCCCGTGATATCTGGAACACAAATGTGTGTTTGGAGCTAAAAGCAAGTTACAGTATTTGGTTATAGAATTGTCATCCAAATGGTCCACGGTATGGTTACTGGCAAATTTTTAGGTTACCGTATCAAACATGCATCTACTTTTTTACGAGCTTGGGACTCAAACAGATTTTTTTTTAAAAGTACCGTATTTTTAGGACTGTAAGATACACCTAGGTTTTAGAGGAGGAAAATAGGAAAAAAAATTTTGAAGCAAAAAATGTGGTAAAATATTTATTAACCCATCACCCTGCACCACTGCCTCCCCCACCCCACAGTAAGCCAGGTAAGCTACATTCTGACTATAAGACGCATGCCCATTGCCTCCCAAATTTGGGGGGGGGGTGCGTCTTATAGTCTGAAAAATATGGTAGGTTCCTCGGTCCACTGAACTGCTGCAGTGATGTGCACTGTTTTGTTGTCATTGCTGTTGTTCTTTTGGAACAATGGCAAGCAATTCCCTAGCATTTCATCTTCATTTACAATGAAAGTTGAGTTAACACTAAAATACTATGCTATTTCCTCAAGGTTACCATGATTTAATGTTTATAAATCATAACGTATATAATTTGAAATTTGCTGGGGTTTTTTTCTTTCTCTACTCAGTGGTCTGGCTGCCACACAGGGCTTCTAAGAAGCTCCTCGAGATGAGTGTCACTTCCGCCATGCTCAGGCAGGTTCCTTGTACAGATGTTGTGAAGCCTGCTTGTATGGGTGATGATTTTCCATATTCTGTTTGATTTTTATTTATAATTTCCTTCTAGCTTGACCTCATCATGATTCACTTTGTTGTGCATTGTTTATTTAACTCCATCGTGGTAGGAAGGCATGATTTTACCACTAATTTTATGTTCTCTAATCGTCTAATTACTTGACTTGAAGATAGGTATTATGAATGATACATGAATCATTCATATTATCTAACCCTAACCTCTTCCCCAAAATTTGTTGTACAGTGAGTGACCTTTCATTGCCATCATGCAGCAATATCCCTAATGAGAATGAAGAACAAGCAAAGTGAGTTTCAAGGCCATTTGCCATGTGGAAATGGGTGCAAGTTAAAATAGTTTGGGAGCCACTATTCTAATTAGCAGGAGACCCCAAGCTAAATTATTTGTCTAAGTCCCTGGCTTGCCTCTAGGAAAGTCACACCCAATAATGTGTTCTTTAACTCAGTTATCTGTCTGAAAGCTTAGTTTTCATAGTTTATGGCTTAAAATCCTTGGATGACTGCTCCCAATTTAAATAAGAAAGAACATGGAATAGTCAGTGTAATTCTAGCCATAAAAAGGTCAGATTTGGTATAAAACTAGTACATTTTGGATCAAATCCAGATGGGTTTATTACCAAATGAACCAGAAGGATCTAATTATAACACTTGCACATGGAACATGGTCTCATAGAATGGATTTCAAGAATAGCATAGTGAGAATGCAGTGCAAATAACAGTGAGATGGATAGTTCTTTTGATAGTTGAGGGTTGTAGGTAGAATAAGGGAGAGAAGAAATGTCTTGGGGAACATAAATGAGGATGACATAGGGAACCTGAGTCTGGAATTATTCTAAGCATTGGCCTTGGGGTATGAAAGGCAAATGAAACAGAAAGCAAAGTCTATGAAATTTTGTTGAATGTTATAGAATTCCCTGGCTGAAAGCATCTGAAACTATTATACTGAAATTAGTTCAATATGCCCATTATTATTATTATTATTATTATTATAACTAATTTATTTATTTTAATACTCTTGAGCAGTATAATAAACTACCCTTCTCAAAGTTTTTTCTGGCACCTTCCTGAAATAGGGTCCATTATATTTTCTGCTTCCAAGGCATTCAGTTGTCTACTAATTTCCTTTGGTGTCTTCAGTACAAAACATGAATTTGACAAGAAGGGAAAGACGTAAATTATTTTAAAGAAAGTTGATGAGGATTATGGGTAGTCTATATCATACCACACTTTATTTCATTGTGTTTCTTTGTATTTCCATATAATTAAAGGCCGTGCCCATGAGATAAATAGTAGTCTTTGGTAAGTACAAATAAATGGCAATATTTTGAAAGAAAACTTGGTAGTTCGTTGATGGTGGAAAGATTGGCAGAAGCTCTGGTTTTTAAAAGAGGGCGCATATTGCTCAGATCTTTCTACAGAGTGAAGCAGATGACATGGGTAGTGACACAGGCAATCCCAACACTTTTCCTTGGAGAAACAGGAATTACTGAGATACTCTGTCTGTACAAATCTGTTTCTGAGTCTAATTTCACAAAACCTCTTGAAGACACAACTGATGGCTTTCTCTTTCTCTAGTGACTTATTTTTCTGTCTAAATCTACATGTGCACAAAAATTACAAAGTGAATAGCTAGAGTTGCACTAAGATACTTTTTAATTTTGTGGCATCTTAAACAAACCTTATGTCTTTATTTTCCCTCTACCTAAGACTATGCATCTGAAATGATGTTTTCTTAAACTCATAATAGTGGTTATTTAGGCAAAAGTTTTCTTATTAATTCAGTGAATGAAACTCACACTCTGCCTTACCTCTGTGTGTTTTCAAAGCAGCATGGAAAAGCTATGTCTAGAATATTGACATTCTAGGATACCAGGATAAATGAATATGTGGATTTTGGATGTGGGAACTTGTCGCAGCCACTGACCGGCAGTGACTGTGGAATGCTGCAGATGCTTGTCGAAACGAGAAAAACATACACACGGACAACTGAGTCCTATGGAGAAATAGGGATGAAACAGCCACTCTCTCTTGTGGAGAACACCCCGTTCTCCCACCCGAGCCAGCTTTTATTAAGAATACCGATGCAGTTTGCAAATTACAGTCTGACAGGAAAGATAAAACAAGTAGTTAACTTTGGAAGGCACTGGCAGATCTCCTGCTGGGATTCTGACCTGAGATTTTGGCATTTTATCATTTAAAAAGACTACAGGACTTAAAAACTTAGTTTCCTTTCCTGCCTGTGCCTTCATATTCTAATTAAAGAGCATCCTCCAGCAAGCAGATCTCACAGGATTTTGCACATTCTATGTCCCAGGCCTGATTACCCTGGGGGCCTGCTGACTCTGGTCTGGACTGTACTGCCCCTGTTATTTCTGCAAGCCTGAGTCGGGCAGAGGAGATAAAGGCAGCCAGGAGACTTGGATTTCTCAAGGACTCAGGCTTTGACAAAGCCAAGGGGGCAGGGGTTGATGTCAATCACCCCTTTATTTCCACAACCCCGAGTCTTCCTTTAGAGCATTCCCATGTGACTGCATCTGTCTTAGGTTCATTCTCTTTCCTAGAGAATTGTTACCCATCATTGACTGCTGATCATGGAAAGGGAACCAGGCATTAGAACAGGCAGCATTCATACCAGGGAAATAAGTTTTGTCTCCTTAGTGTCTCCTGGTCTGGAGGCCTCTTACTTAGCCTTAGCCACAGGTGGTTACAGGTTCCTGAGGCCGGGTAGGGCAGACCCCAACAGGAACTAGGCGTGGTCTGGTTTCAATACAGTTTTGTCTTCTCCAAGTTTGCATAATCCCCATATACTCCTTCACCCATGACTAGCGGCTCACCCACATGTTTTGCCTTTGGGGTATTTTCTGTGTATGCCCTGTCAACCATGTTCTCCCACTGGCCTCTTTTTTCCACTAGGAGACATTTTTCTGGTCCCTTCCAGTGGCTACATACTTTGAAGGAAAGGAGGCAATTTTGAACAAGAATGTATTTATATTTTTCTCCTTGAAAGTGGGGGAAAAAATCTCCCCCAGACTTAAATTTCTTCAGGTCACATATAGTAATAAAGTCATATACAACTTCATTATCTTTATGCATGTAAATAACTTCTTGGAACTTATTCAAGTCTTTTAGTTTTTAAATTTATTTTTAAACTATTTTTCTTTTACTTTCAGTATGTGATCAAATAATATAGGAATACTTAAGGTATACATGGAAAGTGCTCCAAAATGCCAATCCCAGAAAGAAGCAGTATCTGCATTTTAGTTTATATGCCATTAGCTTTTTTCTTTACATATGACAAAATAAAACTGTATAATTTTTGTAACTTGCCCTTTTTACTTGTTGCCATATCTTGGGACACTATTATGTGAGTATAGATAGATCTACCTCAAGTCTTTTAAAAGTACAGTAATTCATTGATTTTTGTCTACATAATGGCCAAATATCCTGATGGACAATTCAGTCAAGTCATTCAGTTGACTGGTTAACAAGACACCAAACATTTGAATATTTGTTTAAAAGAAAGTTTTCAAACTGTTTCTTAGTATCTGAATAAGTAGCTATCAGCTATTATTTAAGTGATAATAACAACATATACTTTTTCATTTAGTTATTTTGGTTTGAGTAGACACAGTTTTGTGGGTGCTGTTAAATCCTAGAGAGTTATTTGTGCACTGTCGGTCCATTGCTGATATTTTTCTATAATCAGGTTGATTCTAAAAAATTAAAAATATTAATTTCAATGTATTACACATGTTCATATTTATTCTATATTTCAAGTCACATATATATGTATATATACATATACATAATAATACAGAAAATTCTTAAAATTCAGTTTTAACAAACAAAAATTAACATTTTGTTATTCAGGAATATATAAAGTAGTAACTGAAAAATTTATTTTTTATTTCTCTTTTAAAATGTGTGAAATAAAAGATTTAGATATAGAGAGGATGGATAAAAATTCTTTATTAAGAGAAGTTACTATTTATTATATCAACATACTTTTTGGAAAAGTGCATATTTATTTGTTTAATCAAATAAAAATTTTCTTCTTTCCTTTCTATTTCTTAAGTATTTATGCAGTTCTTAACTTGAGCAAGCACTTTTACACTAAATTTACCTGGAAATTTTCCTCTTGCATTGCAAATTTTTAAAATATTGCTTTTATTGTATTTTTCCCATTATCATTTAGTCCTCTTACACCTTCTTCTAACCCACCCACCACCCCCACCCCCACAATCACTACATTTTTGTTTCTATGAGTTTTCTCTCTTTTTTAAATTGGATTTCTTTATTTATTGTTTCTATAGTATTCTGAACTTGTGTCTACACACACCCACATACACTAGTACATGGAATGAAAATGATGATCAAATCAAACAATTCTTTGAGCTAATTTAACTGGATTATTCTGTTATAATAATAGAATTTCTTGGTCATAAATTAAATAATTTATTGACTTTTCTCCTCTTTAATCTAATTTTTTAAAAAAGATCTGCTCTGTATTTATTTATTTATTTTTTTATTTTACTTATTTCTTAAATTATTTTTTAGAGAGAGGGAAAGGGATGGAGAAAGAGAGAGAGAGAAACATCAAAGTGAGAGAGGAACATCCATCTTGCCTCTTGTGTGTACGCCACTGGGGACTGAACCTACAACCCAGGCCTGCACCCTGATGAGGAATGGACTTCTGGAGCCTTTGCTTTGTGGGATGACGCCCAACCAACTGACACACACTGGTCAGGGAAAAATCTAATTTAACAATTCTTTATTGAGTAACTATCTTATCATTAATACAATATGTGAACACATTAGATGTTTGGGTTGACTAGAAGGTTCATGCAGTCAAAGCAGATATAGGAATTTAAAAATACAGAAATGACATACTTTTTTTTTGTGATCTGGCTGTATTTCTCAACTCAACCTTACCTTTAGGCTTTTTAAGATAAAATTTTAATGCAAACATACAATTTGTTGAAAATTTAAAATTTAAAAATAATAAACACCTTAAATTTGTTATTTAAATAAAACTATTTCAAATAATTTGATAAACTAAAAATTAGAAAATTTCATACATTAAAATCTCTACACATAATTTTGCTTACATATAACATAAATAATTAAATTTATATTACTTTCTTTAAAAAATTTCTCTTTTTATATATCTTGCACTTCTAGTGTACTTTTCTTTTTTTTAAGATTTTATTTATTTATTTTTAGAGAGGGAAGGGAGGGAGAGAGAGAGAGAGAGAGAGAGGAAGAGAAACATCAATGTGCGGTTGCTGGGAGACATGGCCTGCAACCTAGGCATGTGCCCTGACTGGGAATCGAACCTGCGATGCCTGGTTCACAGCCCGCGCTCAATCCACTGAGCTACACCAGCCAGGGCTAAAAAATTTCTCTTTTTAGTTTCCATTTCTTGGCTATATTCTGTGTACCTCACAATATTTTATAGTCACTTTATTAATCAATACTAAATTCTTAAAATAGATCCTTTGTAAATGTATGTTTATTTCTTACAGAGCCAGCAAAATTTATTATTGATCAGAAATATAATTTTTGTAACTGTGTATAATTTCTGTAATATAATGCATTATAATTGTGACTAGTCTTTGAAAGTAGAAGAAAAACTATGCAGAATATAATTGACTGTAATTGTGATGACTTTGAAAGTTCAGTAAAAATTATACAGAATATAGCACAAAAATTATATAGCCATGATTAATTCACAGAGCATTTATTTAAGAGCTAGTTTTATCTTTATCTATGGCATTATATGTCAAAATATTTATATGTATCATTTATACACACATGCACAGACATATATACTTTATGTGACTACTCACTTTTTTAATATCAATTGTTTAAATAATAACAACAACAAAGTAGAAGAATATCTTCCCAAAATTCTATGAACATAATTTCCTCAAGTAATATTTCTACAAGAAAAAAGGAACAACAAAAATATTGCTGTGGCCTATAACACTGGAAAGTATCCTTGTCTCCAGCAAAAGTAACAAGATAAAGATTTCTTAATAAATGGAGGAGACAATAATATGAAATATCTAACAAAAGCAAATGGCTTAAATAAACACATACTGGTTAATAAAAACAAAATGAAGATTTTTACCCCCTACAAAATCTCTACTAGCGAAAAAGAGGAGTATTGATGACTGTGTACCTTTAGGCTTCAGTCAGAATGAACTTGAGCTTGGCTTCCCACTGTCAGTGTTAGAGATTAACGATGTAATTGCCATTGAATGTGATGTCCTTCTGAAAAAAGAGCTGAATTTGAAATGCAAATCAGTCTTCATTGAATCTCTTATGACACAGAGCAAGAAGTAACGAAATCTGGTTTATGTTGAGAAGTAAGAAATGATAACTATAAAAGAACTATGTTTTCAGCAAAGTAACAAAACAAAATAAGCAATAAAATCATATTTTGGGGGTTTCATTTTTTTTAAAAAAGCAGGTATTTTTTACTAAAGGACACAAACATTTTCTTAAAATCATCTTGTGGGCATCTAATCATTTAACTACCTCTCCTTCACTTAAACCACTTACCCAGTGGGATCAAGTGAAATCCACCTACAAGTATGAATCTTAAATACTCGAAACTCCCATTGTTGACAATGAGAATTGTATGTATATAAGCACTATGATCTATAGTTGTAACCCTTACCTGTGTCAGTCATAGTGGACATATTTCTTTTGTCTTCAGAGAATTGAAGGAAGCTGATAGACATAGCCAAGAATCTATATCTATATTCTGTAATGCAACATGAAAACATATAACCTGTTTTGGAAAAATGTATAATCCTTGGCTTTGTTGGACTCAATCCAAAGTATTTTAGGTATGAAAATGTGTTTTATAATCTAAAGACAGATATGGGGTTACTGTTAAAGAAACATGAGGATTTTTTTTTAAACAAAAACAAACTAGATCTCTGTTGAAACAATATGGTTGTCTAACTTGATCAGAAAAATAAAGACATCATAAACAGGGACTAGTCAATTCTTTGGATTCTGTGTATCATTAATTGTGATGTGTTTGTAAAGCATGTATTACTTGTCAAATCTAAGCACAAGAAATACAGAAAGTGTACCATTCTTCCTTCTTCAAGGAACTTGTACTTACCTTTTATTTTCTTGTGGGTGTAAGAAATGTTTAGAAAACAACACATCTTCCACAGTGATTTGAGGTAGAGTCAACATGAGCCCTGACCAGTGCAGCTCAGTTAGCTGAGTGTCATTCTGCAAAGCGAAGGGTTGCCTGTTCTATTCCTGGTCAGGGCACATGCCTTCAGTGTGGTTTCAGTCCCTGGTTGGGGTACATAGAAGAGGCAATTGACTGATGTTTCTCTCTCATATTGAGGTTTCTCTCCTGTTCTTTCTCCTTTCCCCTTTTTCTAAAAAAAAAATGAAGGAAAAAAAAAAGAACAAAAAATCCCTGGCTGGTGTGGCTCAGTGGATAAACATGGGCCAGTGAACCAAAGGGTCTCGGGTTTGATTCCCAATCAGGACACATGCCTGGGTTGTGGGTCAGGTCCCCATTTGGGGGCACATGAGAGACAATCACACATCGATGTTTCCCTCTCTTTCTCCATCCCTTCCCCTCTCTCTAAAATTCAATAAATAAAATCTTTTAAAAAAGAAAACAGAAAGGAACTGGAGAAAATTAAAAAAAGAAAAAAGTCAATATGTGTTCCAGGAAGAAAGAGATCACCATGGACTGGTGCGCAGCTTAGCCATGAAGAGAGTATTACATTTACAAAGATAAGACAGAAACAGGAGAGCATCTCAAGAAAGGAGTGAAATATGTTAAAAGTGAAAAGCTTAAATAACTAACTTTTGGGTTGTTCAAAAAGATTGTTTAGTTTTCTGTAAGCTCTAGTGGTGCTTAGTTGTTTTTAACTTCATTGAAAGCAATTTTGTTAGATTATATTGTGACAGCTGTCATATCAGCATGCATTTAAAAAACATCAAAATTGGTGAATTTTGTGTAGTCATTTTAATATTGAAGATGGAAGAAGATAATGCAACATTTTCAGTATATTATTTATTATTTCAAGAAAGGTAAAAACACAACTGAACTGAAAAAGAAGACTTATGCACTATATGGAGAAAGTGCTGTGACTGATGGAATGTGTCAGAGTGGCTTGCAAAGTTTCTTTGTACTGTTGATATTTTGGTTGAATAATTCCTCGCTGTGGGGCTGTCTTATGCATTAGAAGACGTTTAGCAGCAGCCCTGGCCTCTACCCACTAGAAGCCAATAGCAAGAGATAGTCAACATACTCAAAATGTCCAAATCAATAGTTATTGGTGAAAATGAAAAATGTGTCTTTTGTTGTATGGCAAAACTAAATGGACTTTTTGGCCTACCTAATATGTTAGGTTGAATCATAATAATAATTAGAATTACAGCCAACATTTCCAGATTACTTGTGCGAGACTTCTGTTCCAAGCACTTTACATCCATTACCTCATTTCATTGTCAGTCTTTGTCTTACAAATGAAGAAACACGAATCACAGAGAGGCACATGGCTTCCATAGAAAGCAGCTGAGATTCAGACCCAGGTCATCTTGGAGCCAGTTTACTTTCTTAGGTGAAATGACCGGATGTCAAACTTGTTGACTAGGTGGAGGAGTCACTTTAGTGACTTACTACTTACTACTCAGTAAGACAGTGTAGTTGGTTTTGCCAACTACTATCAGGTAAAGCACATTCTATTTTAAAATCAGGTTATTGGATTTCTCTGCCTACAGCAATAGGAAACTTCAATTTCGATATTTGTGAAAATAATTTACTAATTACATGGCTGAAAGTGAACAGTACATGGACAAAATGAAACATTATTTTGTATTAATTTTAGTTTGTCTATTTTACTGAGGGTTTTTTTCTTTTTAACTCTACTAAACTAATTAAGTTGGCCTACTCAGAAAAAAAAAATCATATAAGATATGGTTAGAAATAATCAATGTTTTAACTAAAAAACAAAAAAAGGAAAAAATCTCAATGTCCGGACATGGCCTAAATGTGGAAAAACCATTAAACACTAAAACTAGAGGCAGGCTTGCAAATTCTCTTCCTAAATTAAAATCCAAATTAATATTATAAAGTCATTACACTATAGAACTGGATATAAATGTAATTAATTGATGTTAGAAATATCAGACACTTTGATAGAATTATTTTGCTAATAGATTTTCAATTGAGACCTCAGACTGTAAAATAAGTCATTTTGATGGATTTTTTTGAGAACCCACATTATTTATGCTAAGCAATGTTTTTTGTTATGCACACATGCCCAAAGGCTTAGGCAAATGAGTGAGGATTTTATAAAAATAAATTAAAAGAATAAATAAATTAAATAAAAGTAAAGCCACATGATCCTTTTTGGGGAGGGGTAGAGAGGCATATTTATGTAAATGTTGGCTACTCTGTATGTTCAGCTTGTGTCTCATGTCAAGTAACCATATGATTAAAGGCCCGTTCCCTAAATAGTCTAGGACAGTCTCCATTGCCAGGCAGAGAAGGCAATGGATGAAGACTTATGTCCATCAGATCCTCAAGAATCTTAAAGACTCTGACAAATTTATGGAACACATTCTCCGGAGGAGGTAAATTTGGAGAAGTGTTCAGTATAATATATACTTTAGGTCCTCATACAGGGTGAATTGAGGCACTTCACCATCCAAAACCTAAAAAAAAATATGGACCAACCAGAATTCTCATCTTTTCCAAGAGATTGCAAAAGAGATCAGCAGAAGCATTGCACTTTACTGTCTGTCTCTCTCTCGATCATTTAATCTCAGGGAAGAAGGGTGAAAAAACATGTCTGGAATGCAATGTGAAGTTTATTTTTTAAATCTGCTATTATGGATTTACTTCCAATCATTCCTTGACTATATGATTGTATATTATGACAATGTCATAATACCAATTTTTTTGATGGAATGTCAGAAACATTTTATAAGTCTGTGGTTCCATGAAAAGTGAAGTGTTTTTATAACTCCATAAAGTTACTATAATAGGCTTTATTCTTTCTTTTAAGTGACTGTCAGAGGGACCTACCATTATCCTGACACTTACATGTGAGAAACTTTTGCTTGAGCTTTTATACATCTTCATGGCAACACTCAATGTCTGGGCTCTTTTGTGGCTTCCTCTTTCTGCTTCTCATTGCATCTCACCAGTGAACGTTTGTCTGTTTTGATCACCAAGGTGAGCAGTGAGCTGAATTCTGAACATTTTTTGCACTGTTTTTCAGTTCTGCTTAAGAAATATTTACTGAAGCTTTGGCCCCATAAATATGAAGTAGATTTTATTGATGTCATGAAAGAGGAAGCATTGCCCATTGTCACTACATCCAAAACATTGAGAAGTACAAATAGAGAAATAGGTCTTTATCATCAGAATTTAATATGAAATCATGTTCTTCTGTCATACAGAAAATTTGTCATACATTTTATCTGCAATAAAAGGTATGTCAATGGTGCCACTTAATACATTTGTAAAGGTTAGAGATATGTTAACTCTCATGTGTGAACAGAATTATAATGCTAAGTAACCCACTGAAACACCAAGAACAGATTATTAAGAATGTAAACATTTTCTGAGACAATAATGCAAACTAGTATAGGAATCCCCACCATTGTAACACAGTGGGGTCATTTTGAATAATGTCCTTGAAATGATACATTTATAGTATAAGTAAAAAATATATGATTACAAAGTCCATCAATCTCATGTCCTTGTCATGGACTTGTGTTTTTCAAGTCCAGAGAGATTATGCTATTGTATTGGTTAAACTCTCACAAAGGCCTGTGAACCTGTAATAACCACATTACTTTAATGACTTCCTTTTTGAAGTGTGTGTTGTTACAAACCATGCATACTGAACAGCCAATTCTCAGTAACAGCTTTTACATAGATGGATTTCAATGTCCAAAATTTGCACAATACTCTATTTTTAAATTCTCCTAATTAGGAAAACAAATGCAGAAGTATGTATTTGTAACTGGATGAACTATGTCTTGGAGAATTAAAGTTTCTGACATTCAATTTTGAATATTGTAATATCTCTTGTTTTCTTTCTATTTATATATATTTTTTTGTGTGTGATGTTCTGGACAGAACTTACTTTCTTCTTTAATTGTACATTACATTTTTATTTTAAGAGGTGAATTTCAGATGACAGAACTTCTTCATCAGGCAGTTCAGCAATTGTTGAGCAGCTATAGAACATATATTTAATTTACTATACTCAGAATTGAGTTACAAGAGAACTACGATGAAGAACCAGCTAGAAAAATCAAATGCATTTTTAGGTTCTCTTTTTCACTGGATATACACAAGAAACAAATACAAGTTTTACTTAGAAAAATTTCAAGTAAAACCTTTTTTTTTTTCTTTGTACAGCCTAGACAGTTGAATCGTCCAAGCAACTGAGTGCCTTTCTTAAGGCTCATGCTGGCTTCTGGTCATTTCATTCTGAAGTGAGGAATGCATTTTGAATACAAGATGATTTAATTTAGTTGGTTTAATCCACAGTTTCAACCTTTGCCTTTTTCTTTTAAAACAAGTTTCATAAAAGCATCTGCAGAAGCCTTGTTTTGATTACCCTTTATCCTTCAGCCTTAGATCAGTATCAGTTTTTTCCCCTTTGCTCATAATCCATTATAGTAAATACTGTAGATTTCTACAGCATGACCCAAACTCCACATTATGTTTGCAATTTCACGTAAGATTTGTATAGTATAAAGTAAAAGTGTTTGCTTTAAGAGACATCTGCTATAAATAAAATGACAGTGTAAATTTTCAAGAGAGCTGCAATTGCCATAAAGGCTAAAAACACGAACCTTCTGGAGCTGGCTCCAGCACTTAGTGAATTTCCAATGGGTCCACATTGTCCACCTCCGTGTTCTTGAACCCTCACCAAACCCCTGGTTCTCCCAGCCTCCCTCCTACCCCTGAAATTGCAGTGAAATTAGTCTGTAATGCTTTCAACGTCCCTACAGATCAGCTTTCCTTCTCAGGGAAACATGTGAATGGCATTAAAACACGCTTCCCACTCTCACAAAATATTTCCTCAAAATACTTTAGAAACTTAAACCAGTCACTCCATATTCTGATAATATCTTTATTGAATGGCATCAGCCAGCTTGAAAGGGCCAGCCATTCCGGTCAGTGACACATATTGTCTAAGACATTTCCAGAATTCCTCATTAAAGCTTTGCCTCAGGAGAAGTTTGTTAGGGAGAATAGAGACAAGCCTGGTGTGTCTTCTTCCCAAGTTTCCTGTTAGTGTTCTTTCAAAACAAGTCACAGAGTTCTCATAAAGTGCTTCTAATGAATGACCAAACTTTTTATGTTTCCTAAAGTGAAGATGTTCATAATGGTTGTGGGCAAAGACTGAGTTGAAAACTCAAATACATAAGAAGGAATCAAAGATTCATGAAGTTCAGAGGAAGGCAGAGCCACTTTATTAAAAATGGTCATTGAAAAATATTTTTAAAATGCATTTAAAAACTCTGATGCCAATTTATATTTTAATATACAAAGTGAAATCAGAACTTCTAATATTACTTTATATTCAAAATACAAATTTCTGTAGAATGGCAAATATATTACATTCAAACTTTGACCTTAATAAGGTCTTCAGGGGTTGATGAAAAAAAATGTAAGTTAAGGCTCATTATTTTTCAGATAACAAGTATAGAACTAGCAACTCGTGAATATTCCTTCATTTATTTACTGCATATCTAGTATGAAAGTACTTTTGGTACTTTCTAATTATTAGAAATATATTTTAAATTGCTTTTTCATTATGCTGCCATAGTGGCAAAATTATTTTATTAGAAAATTGATTTGCTATCAAATAAAATAAAGACAAGAATTTAAAAGGCCTAAATTATTCAAATTACAGAAATTTAGCTCACAAACATGATTGGATGTTGTGTTATAATAGTATTGTAAGCTTCTCATATTTATTGTTCTCAAAAAAAACTTTTTGTAGCAATTGGGGAAATGTTAGGCTGACACTTTTATAGACAGCAAGTGCCTAACATACCTAAATTGTTATGACTATCAAAACCAATTTTTTTACAAGATACTTCCCCCTCTTATAAATGGTTTAATTTTCGCTTATCTCTTTGAGTCCTTTATCTTCTCCAGTGTCCTACCCTGCAATATGTGTGAAATTTTATCAAAAGCTTTCTGATATTACCATAAATTACTGTGTAAGCATAGCTATTGCTTATCTGTCAAGGGGGCTTTTTTCCCTTTCTTTAGCAATTTCCTCCGTTTCTATAAGGTTGAAAGGCTTCCCATCCTATTTCTTACCAAGAACTGTACCTTAAAGGCTTTGACTTTTAGTAAGCAGATACAGTAGTAACCTGTTCATAGAATAACCTTGTGACACCACAAAGGGACAAGAAAATCATTTTATTTTATCTATTATTTCTTGAATAAGTATTTGGCGAGGATAATGAAAATATGTGAAATATATTCCTATGTTAAATACAGAAAATGTATGTATTTCTTTAGTGTGTTTAATGTATTTTCTACCCATTTCAGTTCATTTGGTTGTATATTTCACATACAGTGACTATTTACTATTTTTCTACTTATTTATTTTTATATCTCTTACAATATGTTTCATTACTGTAATATGATAGATGTTAATCTTTTGATAGAAATTATTTTACAGGATTCTATTATACCTGGTGAGTCATACTTTTTGACAACAATGTAATTATCTTTTCTTTTGTGAGCTTTCTTAAAACATGTTCAAGGTTAATTGGATAGACATTATACTTTGAGAAAAGTTGTGATATCCCATTATCATAACTTTTATCCCATTACCAGCTTACTTTGTAACCCGGAAAGAGGGAATATTATGGTTGTTTTGTTATTGCTAAAGGCAGAAATGGAGTTAAATTTTTATTTTAGGCATGGTGGAGAAAGGTCATTTTGAAGATCCAGACTTTGAGAAGGATTGTCATTATAAGACAATATCTAGAAACTACTCAAAAAAGGAAACCAGAAAGCTCTTGCTCATGTGCCTGGGGGCCCATCAGTTGGCTAGAATTTGCTGTTTCATACTCAATGACTTGTTCTGCCATATCTCTAGTTTTATGTCAGTGCCACTTAAGGTTTATTAAAAAATCCTGTACAAAAATTGGACGACCCATCTTTCCCTCCATAGCATACACACAGGAGCCTCACAAATGGATTAAAAAGTGAAATAGAAAATGATGTGTCTCTGAGACTATGTTGAGATCTATGCATTAATATACAAAAGATTCATATTTATCACCAAAAAACTATGTCAACAGGGATCAAATTGTTTTCAAAGGCAACAACAAAGATAATGAACAATGGCAACAAACAAAACCCTCAAACTCTCAGGCTTCCTCTTTGAATGGTAATTTTGTTCCTAGCGCAACTACAACATACAGAGGCCTCCACTCTCTGACCAGCAGGCAAGGGCCATCTGTGCATACATGGTAGGAAGTATAGGAGAAATATGCTTAGGCCTGAGTGTCTTATTACAGCTCTTCACTCATCACTGTATTTCCTTTGTAAATTTACTGCCTTTGGTGAGAGTAAAATTGAGTGTACTGCTTCTGGGGTGGTTCATTCTCAGTTCCACACCTATAGCTCCCAGGAACTCGCTGTATGAGCTTGGACGAAGGTCACCTGTCTTTGGCAAGTCAGTTTCCCCAGAAGATAAGAACAGAAACTACATCAGAATGATTTTGAAATGATTAGAAAAGTTAATATACTTATCTATTACCAAATTAGTACAGAGAGCACCCATGTATTTCTCACCCCCAACTCCCCCTATTTTACATTTGCTCTCATGTTGTGAACATTATTATTGACTAAAGCCCATAGTTTATACGGGGATTCACTTTTCGTGTTACACAGCTCTTTGAGTTTTGACAGATGCCTAATGTCATCTAGTTACCGATACAGTGTCATTCAGAACAGTGTCACTGTCTTAAAATTTTCTGTGCTCCACCTATTCGTCCCACCCTGCTTATCCCAAAGCCACTGATCTTTTATGGTCTCCAAATTTTGCCCTTCTCAGGATGTCAAGTAGTTGGAATTGTACAGTATATAGCCTTTTCAAACTTGCTTCTTTCACTAGTAACATTTATTTTAAGGTTGCTCTATGACGTTTTGTGATTTGAAAACCCATTTTTTAAATCATGGAATAATATCTCTTTGAACGGATGTACTGCCATGGGTTTATTCATTCACCTATCAAAGGGTAGCTCGGCGGCTTCTAGTCTCTAAGGATCACGACTGGAGCTATTATAAACATTTGGGTGTAGTTTTTGTGTGGACCTGTTTTCAACTCATCGAGTAAAGCACAATTGCTGGATCATGTTGTAAGATAATGTTCAGCTTTGTAATAAAGTGCTAAACTGTTTTCCAAAGCAAAGATACCATTTTCATTGTCACAAACGATAAGTGACGATTTTTGCTGCTTCATGTCTTTGTCAATATTTGGTGCTTTCATGCCAGTGTTTGGGATCATCCATTCTAATAGATAGGCGATGATATCTCATTGTTATTTAATCTATTTGTTTTAAAAATGAACATCTATTGGCATTTATGTACTAGAAACTATTCTGAAGGTCTTGGAATGGAGGTGTAAACAAAACAGACCGAAAAAGAAAAAGAAAAGGTCTCCAGTGGAGCTTACATTTTATTCTAGTGGATAGAGGCTGAAAACAAATTAGTGGGTAAATGTGTAGAAAATGTGGGTTAGTGATAAGCGCTATTACAGAAAAAGCCTGGGAAAAGAAGAATTTTGGGCTGAGGCCTACAATTTTAAATTGCATGGTTAGAAAGGGTGTCGATGAAAAGATGACATGTGAGCAAAGACCTGAAGACAGAGAAGTAAGCAGCGATGCAAAAATCTGGGAAGTGTTCCAGGTGGAAGGGCTATCCAGTGAAAGGCCCAGGGGAAGGAGTCTGTCTGAACGGGTTCAGGAGCAACGTTGAAGCCGTGCACGCAGGGAGAAAACGACACCAAGGAGGCCCTGGGGCCTTTGCGAAGGACCTGGTAGGGCATGGGAAAGACTTTACATGTTACTCTAAGAGAGGTCGAAAACCATCAAAGAACTTTGAGCATAAAAATGATATGACATGACTTCTTTAAGTCATCGTTGGGCAGGCTCACTGAAAACAGATTATAAGGGTCAAGGGTAATAGCAGATAGACCAGTTAGGAAGCTACTGCAATAATCCACGCAAGAGGCAATGCTGCCTGCCTCATATTTGAACAGAGTGATTATAAAGCACTTGTAACATTGCCTGTCAAATGGTCTGAGTTAATATTATTTTCATCACTAATGTAAAAACATAGAATATCCATTTTTCATATATCATGTTTTCAATTATTATATCATATTATGTTAATTATTCAAGTATTTTTAATATAATTATAACTGTAGTTATAGGTTTTTAAAAATCCAACCTTTTCTAATTTGAAAAGTTGAAAATGTTCTTAAGTGGATTAGATTTGCAAGATATTCCCAGAATGTGCCTTTTAATATTTTCCCCTATTGAAATATATGTAGCTAACTTAAAATGTACTTCAGTACCAATTTGCAGTCCTTCTAGCTAACAAGTCAAAATGTCCTGTGGGGAAAGAAAAGCAGAGGATTGTTAAAGTGTGAGGTTCTGAAATATTTTTTTTTCTTCCCTAGAAGCAACAAAGTTGGGGGGAGTTATGGTTACAATTGTTGTGACTCAGAGTTTTGAATGGAGGCACGTGGTTCGTGGTTTGGGTGTTTAAGATCTCTGAGCGTCAGACTGGGGTGGGGTGATTGTGAGGACACAGCTCCCCCAACCCTCAAAACGAAAGATTAGTTCTGGGGTGTTAAATGTCTAGCTAGCTATGAATGGGAAAAACTGAAATCCACCCTGCTTTCACCCTAGCTTGGAACATGGTTACTGGGTCTCAGGGAGCTTATAAAAACATCAAGTGTACTACAAATGAGCAGGAATTCTAGAGAAACTCTCCAGTAATATACTACCTGAATGCAGCATTAAGCAGTTTTCTAAATTGATCCCAATAATGACCTAAGTGTAGACATAAATATAGACATGAGTTCACTTAAGAAATATGTACTGAACATGCTCTATGTATGAACAACTCCTTCAGGAACCAGGGATTCAGAGATAGATAAAACAAAAAGTCTCTGTCTCATTGAGCTTACATTGTAGTGGGGGAGACAGGCAATTTATATTTAAACATTTGAATATATACTATAATGTTATATAATGATAAAGATTAGGCAGAAAAACATGAAGCGAGCTGAAGGGATAAATGAGAATACACACTTTGGATAGGCTGTTCAGGGAAGAGATCTCTGAGTAAGTGACATAAGAATGACACACAAATTCGGCAAAGGAGCAAGCCATGTAAAACTTCTTGGGAAAGAATTGTAGGCAGAGAAAATTTCAAGTGTAAAGGCCCTGCAATGGGAATATTTCTGGCTCCTTCTAGGAGCAGTAAGGAGGCCATGTGACTACCTAACCTGAGGGAACGAGGAGAGGAGGGGTAGGAGTGAGGAGAGGAGGGGTAGGAGTGAGGAGAGGAGGGGTAGGAGTGAGGAGAGGAGGGGTAGGAGTGAGGAGAGGAGGGGTAGGAGTGAGGAGAGGAGGGGTAGGAGTGAGGAGAGGAGGGGTAGGAGTGAGGAGAGGAGGGGTAGGAGTGAGGAGAGGAGGGGTAGGAGTGAGGAG
>PVIA01008545.1:0-70537 GCA_004024845.1 Tonatia bakeri | reverse complement strand
AGTAACATACAAAGGAGTTCCCATCAGACTGTCAGCTGATTTCTCAAAAGAGACCTTACAGGCAAGAAGGGGCTGGCAAGAAGTATTCCAAGTCATGAAAAGCAAGGGCCTACATCCCAGATTGCTCTATCCAGCAAAGCTTTCATTTAGAATGGAAGGGCAGATAAAGTGCTTCTCAGACAAGGCCAAGTTAAAGGAGCTCATCATCACCAAGCCCTTATTTTATGAACTGTTAAAGGGACTTACCTAAGAAAAAGAAGATTAAAAATATGAACAGTAAAAAAAAGTCATCAAATGGAGGGTTAGCAACAGGGAAGTGGGAGGAGGAGGGAGGGGGAAAAGATATAGAGAATAAGTAGCATAGACAGTAGGTAGAAAATAGACAAGGGGAGGGTAAGAATAGTATGGGACATGTAAACACTAAAGAACTTATGACACATGAACATGAACTAAAGGGGGGAATGTGGGTGGGAGGGTGTGGGCAGGGTGGAGGGGAGTGAAGGGGTAAAATGGGCCAACTGTAGTAGCATAATCAATAAAATAAAGAATAAAAAAAAAGCCCTGGTGGGTGTAGCTCAGTGGGTTGAGCTCGGGCTGCGAACCAGGCATCGCAGGTTCGGTTCCCAGTCAGGGCACATGCCTGGGTTGCAGGCCATGTCCCCCAGCAACCGCACACTGATGTTTCTCTCTCTCTCTCTCCCTCCCTCCCTTCCCTCTCTAAAAATAAATAAATAAAATCTTAAAAAAAAAAGAATAAAAAAAAATAAAAAAAAACAAAGATGACAAAAACAAACCCATAGGTGAGTCACACTTGGAGTTAGTAGGCAAAGACTGTTCAAGAAATAGAGAAAAAGTGTAGAAATGAAAGTATGTAGAATTTCACCAGAGAATTAAGATCTATAAGAAAAGTTACTTAACCAGGGAGTAGTGGGGGGAGAGAAGGGGGAAAAGGTACAGGGAATAAGTAGCGTAAGTGGTAGGTACAAAGGTGGGAAAATGGGACGACTGTAATAGCATAATCAATAGAATAAATTTAATATAAAGAAAAAAGGAAAAAAATAAATCTTATGGGTTTATCTTACATCTATTAATATGTTTTATTATTTCTTTTATAAGAAAGGTTTCTTCCCCAGTGTTTGCCTTTCCAATTGGAGCTTCTGTCATTAGCTATATGTTATACTTACATGGGCTTTTCTGTTTTCACCTAAAAACAGCATGGTTTGTTTCCAAAATCTCTTTTTACTTTTTAATATAAAGGAAGCCATGTGATCTCAGTAATAACTACTGAATTCTAACTTTTTAAAGTACATGGAATTATTTCATTAGTAATATGAAAATTACTTTTAATTATATAGTTATGTTCTATTTTAATTATTATTTTCCTATTTTCTTTATACTTCATCTAGGGTTCTAAAAGAACTCTTCATCAAAGGATTTTTTTTAAATATATTACCAAAAAATTAAAAGTAAAATGTATTACCCGGCTCAGTTCATTAATCTTGGTACTATAGAATCATGAAGGCTTCCCTTTCCTTCTTCCGAAAACAATGTTATATTCCATATAGTCCACTTTAAGTAGGTGTAAACCTATTTCATGCATATCTTTTCATTTTGAATATTTATCTGTTTCTCAGAAAATTGATTTTAATCCTTTATACTGTGACAAAATTTTCATGGAGATGCTATGGGAAAGGAGCTTAAATTTGAATTCCTAACCTGAAAGGGCTTTATATCTATCACTGCACAAAGCTGTTATCACCTTATATGACATGCATGTAATTATCCCAGTCATAGCAACTGTGCAAGGTAGGAGATGTTGTTCCTATTAAACTGTTGAGACATCTGTACCCTGGAAAATTAAGCAAATTGCTCAAAGTCACATTACTTCTAAGTGAGACCCAGAAATAAAACCAAGGATTTTCTGATTCCAAAGCTCTGATCTTCTTCCTATACATTGTTTTTATTCCACAGGGATTTAATAAATATTCAAATTAAGAAATGATAAAGAGACTTGGAGATTTTTCTGATGTGGGAGCATGACTAGGACTTTTACATATTCATGTATTTATTGATTGTTTACTATATATCACAGATAGTCTGTCGTGAACCTTTATTATTTTTAATAAGATACTAAGATTTCGTCACTTAAGTTTCATTATTTTTAAGGTGTTACCAGCCTTTGAACTTTTAAATTACATATTTTGTTGTTGTGATGGTGGTGGCAGTTCTGTTCTGTTTTGCAGATCAACCCTTGGACAGAATCTGCATCTGAACCACTGCGCATGTAATGTTAGGTGGAGCCAGGGTAGCCTGACAGATCAACTAATCACCCGAATGCTTGCTTGGTTAGAGTTGAGCTCTGTACTCTGTGAAATGAACCTACTTGATGAATTTTTCTAAGATTTGCAAGAGGAAACAGTAAATCATTGTGATTTTCCGTTCTCTTTCAGCTTTCAGAAGAATTATTAGATAAATGGCTCTCCTACCCAGAGTCCCAGCACGTACCCCTTTGCCAGCACATGCTTGGTTTTGCTATGAAGTCTGTTACACAGATGGTAATGGGTAGTACATTTGAAGATGACCAGGAGGTCATTCGCTTCCAGAAGAATCACAGCATAGTAAGTCTAGGGCCAAATTTAAATTATCTTTCATCAAATTGAATAGTTAAATAATGTAGATTTTGCATCTCAAGCATAAGGTTTAAGATTCTATAGTATAGAATTTCCTTGTTTTGGGCTAAAAACAACAATGTAAACAAAGATAATTTTTGTATTTTTTTTTAATTTAAGAATTTCTTTTGCTTGCAATTACATTTTGAAATTTAAAAACTAGGTAACTAAAGAAATTTTCTTTTAATATTTAGCAAGTATATAATAAAATAATACTAGATTCTAGGATAGAGAGAAAAACTGTATTTAATAGAATTGTACTATGTCTTACGTAGAAAGAAGTTAAAGCCCCTGAGCATTAAAATGTAATGAGATGAATATGATTTGAAGAAAGGCTAATTCACTTTAAAATTGATTTACTGTTTGCCCTTTCTAGGTCCACATATAGAATTGATTTTTCTCTATTAAAAAAAAAATATATATATTTTATTTCAGTGTAGTTGACATACAATATTATATTAGTTTCATGTACCACATAGTGGTTTAACATTTATATGCTTGCAGGAGTGTCCAACCTGCAGCCTGTGAGCTGCACGTAGTCCAGGATGGCTATGAATGTGGCCCAACACAAAATCGTAAATTTACTTAAAACGTTATGAGCTTTTTTTTGTTTTTCTTGGTGTTTGGGTATTTAATGTATGGCCCAAGACAAATCTTTCAGTGTGGCTCAGAGATGCCAAAAGGTTGGACACCCCTGCCAGTGTGATCACCACAATAAGTCTAGTAACCATCTGCCATTGTGCGAAGTCGTGATGATATTATTGACATGTTCCCTGTGCTTACACTGCATCCCTGTGGCTTATTTATTTTATAACTGGAAGTTAGTACCTGCTCTTCACCTTCACCTTTTCACCCATCCTCCTACCCACTTCTCCAGCAACCATCAGTTTGATCTCTGTATCTTTGGGTCTGTTTTTACTCTCTTTTACTTATTCATTTGTTTTGCTTATTTTTTAGATTCTACATGTAAGTGAAATCATGTATTTGTCTGTTTCTGACCAATTTCACTTAGCAACATACCCTCTAGAGGTCCATTCATGTTGTTGCAAATTCCTTTTTATTGATGAGTAATATTCCATTATATATTTATACTACATCTTCTTTTTCTTTCATCTACTGATCTACACTTAGGTTGCTTCCATATCTTAGCTATTACAAATAATGCTATACCGAACTTAGGAGTGCATATATCTTTTTTCTTTTTTAATCTATTGATTTTAGAAAAAGAGAAAAAGGGAGGGAGGGAAAGAGAGAGGAGGGGGAGAGAGAAAGAGAGAGACAGAAAGAAATGTCGATTTTGTTGTTCTACATATTTATTCTACTTATTTATTCATTCATGATTGATTCTTGTATGTGCCCCGACTGGGGATCAAACCTGCAGCCTTGGTATATCAGGACAGTGCTCTAATCAACTGAGCTACCCATTAGGGCCTGTATATCTTTTATAATTTTCTCATTTTCTTGTTCTGATTTTCTTCAGATAAATAGAGGCCATATAGTAACCCTATTTTTTGTGTTTTGAGGAATCTCCATGCTGTTTTCCATAGTGGCTGCACCAATTTATAATCTTACCAACAGTGCACACCGGTTCCCTTTTCTCCACATCCTTGCTGACACTTTATCTGTTGACTTTTTGATAATAGCCATTCTGATGGGAATGAGGTGATATCTCATTGTGGTTTTGATTTGCATTTCCCTGATGATTAGTGGTGTTGAGCATTTTTTCATATATCTGGTGGCCATCTGTATGGCATTCATCACTGAACTAGAATAAATAGTCTCTTTTATCAAACTTAACATTAAATTAATTTTTTTGGTTCAAATTATACTTAGATCATTTATAGCATATTGAATATCTGAGAGATTATTCCTTATTTTCAAATCTGTAAAACTGGTTAAATAATCGAGATAATGTTTTTAAAACAATAGTCACTTGTCACTGTGCTTAACACCTTGTCACTACTTAGTGTTGCACTTTTTATATTAAAATTGTTGTATTACTTTTGTTTGAAGATTAAAAAACACACTTTTTCAAATAAAATATTCCAGAGCATAAGAATAGAAGTGGGAAAATCACTCTAAATTTCACTTTCTAGATAAACTGCTCTGTATAACCAGGCAAAGTAAATGAGTTAAGGAATTCCTAAAATGTTTTCATATTTTAATGAAGAATGAATTTTTGACTCAGTTGTTTTTGTCTGATTTTTTTAAATTGGAGCTATTATTTATTTTAAAAAATGTTTCTTTTATTGATTCTAGAGAGAGGGGTGGGAGGAGAGAGAGAGAAACATCGATGTGAGGGAGAAACATCAGTTGCCCCTTGCACACACCCAGACAGGGGACCATACCCACAACACTGGCATGTACCCTGACCAGGAATCGAACCTGCGACCTTCCAGTTTGCAGGATGATGCCTACAACTGAGTCACACCAGCCAGGGCTGTCTGATTTTTTTGCATATTGACTAGAAAATATTTTTAAAAAGAGACTTCCACTGTTATTTCTGGGATTTTCTTCTAACCCATTCTGCATGTTTTTGTACTGGCATAATTTCAAAGTAGAAATAATTTCAAACTTACTGAAAAGTTGCAGCTAGTACAAAGAACTCCAATGTGTCGTTTATACAGGTTCACCAGTGGTTTACATTTTGCCATATTTGTGATTGTCACTATCTACCTACCTACCTACCTACCTACCTACCTATGTATGCATTCCTCCCCCTTACCAGAACCATTTGAGTGTCAGGTAGATATTTTGCTTCTTCCTCCCTAAATTCTTTAGGTTGGATTTCCTAAAGACAAGGATATTCTCTTATATAGGGAAAATATAGTTTTCAAACTTGGGAAATTTAACATTCATATTGTGCAATACTATTAACCACAGCCTGTATTCAGATTTCTTCACTTTAGTGGTCAAACCTCTTTCATGTGAAACAGTTCCTCAGCTTTTTCTTTGTTTTCTTTGACCTTGACACTTTTTTAAAAATACAGGCCAATTATTATGTTGAATGGTCCCCAATTTGTATTTGAGCAGATTCAAATTACGTTTTTTAGAAGTAATCTGGCATTTTTTAACATTACTAGAAGTTGTCAAAGGAAAGTTTTTAGACTATAAACATGAATTGAAGTCTTCCTCAAATGATCTTTTCATGTCTGAGACACGTTAAAAGGGATCTATGTCACAAGGGTTAATAACCAATTGACTGACAGCAGTTGGGAGATGTCATCAGTTGTAAGATGCATACCAATTTCACAGGTGTTAGGTGTGAAAAAAGGTGCACTTCACATTCAGCTGCATACTGTTTCTCCAAACACACTGTTCCAGTTCTTTTCTCACCAACATCAACATGCTCTTTCCTTGTACTTTTGACATTTAGAATTGTTGTCCTTTAAATATTTGCCTACCGAGTCATTCAAAAATGATATTGCATTATTAAAATTTATAATTTATTGTTCATGGGTTAAACATTATTTAATATTTTTGTTGAAAACTTGTGTTTCTTCTTTTGTGGAATGCTTTCTCATATACTGTGCCCATATTTCTACTGATATGTTTCTTTTTCTTACTAATCTGCAAGAGCTCTTTGTTCTTTTCTCAGTTTTCTTTTGCTTTTACTTTTATTTATAGTGCTTTTTAAAAAGTATTTTTAAAATAATTTTTAGGTTTATAATAAAATTGAGAGGCAAGTGCAGAGATATCCCATATACCCTTTGCTTCTACACATGCACAGCCTTCCCCATTATCAACATGACTCACTGGAACGGTACATTTTTTGCCAGCGATGAACCTATATCGACACATCATAATCACCCGAAGTTTACCTAAGGATTTACACTCAGTGTTGTATATTAATGGGTTTTGACAAACGTATAATGACATTTATCCATTATTATGTCAGGCAGAGTATTCTCATTTCCTTAAAAAATGGCTCTGTGCTCTGCCTCTTCATCTTTCCCCTCCTCTGCCAACTTCTGGCAACCACTGATCTTTTTACTGTGCCCATACTTTTGCCTTTTCCAGAACGCCATATAGTTGGAATTATACAGTATGTAGGCTTCCCCGGATTGACTTCTTTCACTGAGAAATAGGTGTTTAATCTTCTTCCTTGTTTTTTTCATAGTTTCATAGTGCATTTCTTTTAGCCTTGAATACTATTCCATTGTCTGGATGTACCACAGTTTATCAGTTTACCTACTAAAGGACATTTCGGTGTTTCCATGTCTTGGCAGTCATGAATAAAGCTGCTATAAACATCTGTGTGCAGGTTTCATGTGGGCATGTTTCCAACTCCTTGGGATAAATACTAAAGGTTGGGATTGCTGGATTATATAGGAAGAGTATGTTTAGTTTTATAACAAACTGGTTTTCAGGATTCTGTTGACATGTCCTGGAGCTCAGATTGTTTCTGCGCTGTGCCCAGTGTGCTGGTAAGTCTGGCAAAGGGGCTCTTCATCTCTGGTGCAGCGGTTCTGATCTCCAGCGCTTCTCTTTAGCTCTTTCTCGGGATGTCCGTCTCTCCGCGTACGCTGACTGTCTTGTCTTGCTCGCTGTGTACTTTTTCCTTTACCTGAGGATCTTTTAGAGCATTTAGGATATTATCCTTTACAGCCCTTAGCATATTAATCATAGTTATTTTAAATTCCTGGTCTGATGATTCCAACATCCTTGCCATATGTTGTTCTGATGCTCATTCTGTTTGATCAAATTGTGTTTTTGCCTTTTATAATATTTTTTTGGTAGCTAGACATGATATACTGGTTAAAAGACACTTGTGTAACTAGGACTTTGGTGAGGTGTGGGGAAAGGGGAAACATTCCATAGTTCTGTAATTAGGTCTTAACTTAGTCTTTTAGTGAGTCTGTTCCTCTGTGCTGTGAACTTCACAAGTGTTTTCAGTTTTTTCTCACCCTTTAGGTGGAACAGGAAGGCCATAGTGAGTTGGAGTTTGGCATTTCCCTTCTCCCATGTGGAAGCTTAGATCTGACTAGATGTGGATATTCCCCTTCCCCAGGTCAGTTAGGCTCTTGATAATACCCCAGCAGGCCAGGCTACATAGTTTCATATGAGAATAGGCCTCATTGAGATGAATGGAGTGCTCTGGCTTATTTCAGATTTGGTTCCTCCCTGCTGGGGGCCCGAGGAGGTTTTCATCAGTGTTTACTGTGGGAACCTGACCAAGCTTCTAGAGGTGAATCTCACAATATTTTGGGCGTCTCCCATGACTAAGTCTCCCTTGAGATTTTAACTCTCAGAGTTGTATATATTGAACCTCAAGCAGTTTGTCAATTCCAATTCAGGTTGTCCTACCTTTGCACTGGTTCTTGGGGTGGTTTCTACTTGTGATTCTGTTTCAGTAAGATGTGACTGCCAGTTTTTGTTTGTCTTTCCAATCTTTGAGGCCCCAGTTTGCCTGTGTCTTAGGGATCCAAGAAGAGTTGTTGATTTTCCCGTCTGTTCAGCTCTTGGTTGTTGGGGTGGAGTAGCTAAATGAATTGAACTCTTTCATGATAAAGTTTTGCTCTGTTCTCTGTGTCATGCTTGGAAAACTCCTTTCTCACTTTAAAGGTATTCATAATGTAAAAATTTACTATATATCTTTATAATGCTTTAATAGTTTAATTTTTACATTTAAATACTTTGTAAGGTGTATCTTTTTGTAAGATTATAACTGAGAACTCTTTATTAATAATTCTTAAAATATCTAGCACTGATTAATATAAGTGGTGTGTTTTTTTCCCTAAGTTCTTCAAGAACTTTTGAATTATAAACAAGTTGAAGTTTTTTCAGAGGTTAATTAACCAGTTTTGAAACAGTTGGAAGCCTATTCTGTTGTTTACTGTCTTCAAATTTTAGACTACTTTTTAACCTTTTTCTGGATCTCAGTCTTGTCAATGTCCCAGGTGAAGTAAAAGTTGGAATTCCCAATGAATTTCCCTATGAGTTTTATTTATCCACTGGTACCATTATAATAAAAAAATTGAGAGTTGACTCTACTGCCATGTTCTTGTCTTCCCCACATGTATACTTTTTAAAGAAAAGGAACTTTTGTCTTTTCGATTATAGTTAGTTTGAAAGTGTCTTGACTGAAATTGTTAAAATATATTTGCTCTGTTTTCAGAGACCATGGAATGAATGATTATGTAGCTAATTTAAAAGGGAGAGCTTAATTATCAGTTTGGTTAGTCAGATAGGAGTTTCTTAATTATTAGCTTAGATTGCTTGGGATTACTTAGAAAATCTCCTTATTAGATAATAGGTATGTCTTCCTATTTTCAGGTTTGGTCTGAGATTGGAAAAGGCTTTCTAGATGGATCACTTGATAAAAATACAACTCGGAAAAAACAATATGAAGATGGTAAGTTTTGCCACTCTTAATTTTCAGTAAAGATAAAAAGGTATGTGCTCTGTTTTATCATGTATCTGTTTCTCTCTTTGTTTCTTTCTACATGTCCTGTAATGAAAGTTCCTCTTACACAAAAGAGGAAAAGGCAGTGAATTAGTAAATGGAACTCTGCCACACTGCAGAATGAGAATGCTGTAGAGTTGGTAGAGCCTGCAGGATTAATGGAAAGTACAGTCCTGGGAAAGCAACTTGATGACCCGTGTTAAGAGTCATAAGCAATGGATGGAGTTATCCAGAAGAAAAATATTCCCTGAATGTTTCTGTTCCTACTATTTCTGCAAGTAGAAAACCAGAAACAGTCTAAATGTTCAACAAGATAGGAACTGCTAGGGAAATAATATCAACATGATTCAATGTTTTGTAGATATTTGTAAAAAATGTAGCAACATAAAAAATTCTTACCATTATAACATTAAGTGGAAAATTTTTCAAAATTCTTTGGCATTGGTTACAACTTTGTAAATTCTACACAGAAAAATAGCGATTTTAGTTTAAGATGGCTTCCCAGTTATTCTCTCCCTTTTTATTTTATTCTATATATTTGTCAGTAATTTACTGAATGTAATGCTTTAATACCTTTATTCTGAGCTGCTTCATTTTCTTTTTTGGAAGTAGGCTGGGTAAATTAAAATACATAATATACATTGAAATAATGAATTATTTCCCATATATAATAATATTACTTCCCAGGATTCTCTTTCTTAATTATTTCAACAAATATTTATTGAGGCCCATATGTGCTAGGCATTCATCTTTGTGTAGAAGACAGCAATCTCCGTCCTCATGGGGCATACCATTCTGGTGATTCCCTTGATGTCCAACATAAGTCCTGCAGAGCCAATTTAACTGACACATTTTATGCTATCTGGTTTTTTCATACCATTCTGATTATTTTTTTTTAAATTTTATTTATTTACTTTTAGAGAGAGCGGAAGGGAGGGAGAGAAGCATCAATTGGTTACCTCTTACACCCAAGCAGGGACGTGGCCCGCAACCCAGGCATGTGCCCTGACTGGGAATGGAACTGGCAACCCTTCAGTTTGCAGGCCAGTGCTCAACCCACTGAGCCACACCAGCCAGGGCCCATTCTGACTATCTTGATGGATGCATTTAGAGTAATTCCCTTAATAACAATCGTATTTCACAAAAATTGGTTCAATTACTATGACTGAAAATTAGTAATTTATAATTTTTGATTTTAAATAAAATTATAAAACAAGTCAAAAATTCCTATTTTTGTGGCAGCACATTCTAGTGGGAAGAGGCAGACAATAAATAAGCAAACTGAATAGTATGTTAAAATATGAAAAGTGCTGTGGAGAATATGAAATCAGGAGGGGGAATGGGGGTGCTAGAATTGGGATGGTCACAGTTTTGAATAAGGTTATTAGAAATGGCCTCACCAAGATTAGGTGACTTTTGAGCAAATACTTCTAAGAGATAAGGCATCCAGTCAATGCAGAACATGTGGATATCCTCATGTCCAAGGGAAGAATATTCCATGTAGAGGAAAAGTAATTGCAAAGTCCTTGAGGTGGAATTCTCCCTGGTGCATTTGAAGTGTAACAGGGTATGGCTGGAGTAAAGTGAGTCAGAGAGGAATAGAAGGAGAAGAGGCCAGAAAGACTGGGGAGAGGGACAGATTTTGTCTGGTTTATAGGTCATTGTGTGAATTGGTTGTTATTATGAGATAGGAAGCCACTGGGAGATTCCGAACAAAGCTATGATCTGAGTTATGTTTTCAGAGGATCACTGGCTGCTGTGATAGGTCATAGGTGTCCAGAGCAGAAGCAGGAAGACTACTTACAGAGCCATTGCAGTGAACCGAGCAAGAGGAATAATGTGGCATGGACTAGGTGACAGGCAGCAGAAAATATAGAACAAAAAAAAGTGTAATAAAATAATTCTGTATTTTGAAGACAGAGCCACCAGCATTGACTGACAGATTAGATGTGTGGTATAAGAGAGAATGAGACACCAAGGTTCTATACCCGAGTACTGGAAAATATAGTTTTGGGGAAGTAATATAGGACAGACTAGGAAGATCCAACTTTGGAGAGAAAGATTAGCAATTCAATATTGGATATGTATGTTTAATATGCTTCAGACATCCAAGTGGAGATGCTGAGATGGTTATAAAATATATGAGTCTGGAGTTCAGGGGAAAGAGGTCCTCACTGGACATAATAAACTTGGGACTATTAAGTACATAAATCGTATTTAAAGTCTTGAGACTGGTGATCACCAATCTAATGAATGTAAATAGAAAAAGAGAAGAGGTCCAGACACTGAGTCCTGACCTTGGACCTTCTGTTGTGAAAAAAATTCTAGAGATGAGAGGGAATCAATAAAGGGTACTGTGAATGAACAGGTGGTAATGTTGGGGGGGGAGTGTGGAGTTAGGAGAGTGAGGAATTCTGGAAGCTGAACGAGCAAGTGTTTCCTGGAAAGTCAGTGATCAACATCATCAAATGCTGTGATAGGGCAAGTAAGATGGGGACTGAGAAATGATCTTTGGATAATTTTATTGATTGTTGGATATCAGTTATTTATTCTATATCTTTTAAATTTCAAAAATTTACTGTTCTGCTTATTTCACATCTGTTTCTGTCCCTAAATGAGGGATGTCTGATTTCAGAGAAGAATGAAGTTAAGAGGACAAATTTAGAAGGAAGGTGGATAATATCAGGGGAGAGTTATATGTGTGTGGAGGCCTCTAAGGTGCTGGCATTGTTCTACTTCTTGGCCTGGGTGGTGACATTATAGGTGTTTGCTTTACAGTTACTTCTTAGACTATGCATCTTATGTACTTTTTTGTACATATGCAGAAGTTAGTAAAAAGAAGGAAGAGAAAGTAGATGAGTTTAGACATAAATTAGCTTTTTAAAAAAATCATTGGTTACCACTCTTTTACCTTTGAAAATTTCATTCTGCAGTGGTAGCATTGTACAGAAATATTTTAAAAGTTTAATTTTTACACATGCCTATATTCTAGAATCTTTTTTGTTTTTCTACTCTAAGCCCTTATGCAATTGGAATCTATGTTGAAGAAAATCATAAAAGAACGAAAAGGAAGAAACTTCAGTCAACATATTTTCATTGACTCCTTGGTACAGGGGAATCTTAATGACCAACAGGTAAAATAATTGTTAAATATTTATCAAATAAAAGATAATCACACATATATAGAGTGTGTTTTTTATTAATTTAACCCAAAATTCCTTCAAAATTCAATGGCTTTCTTTTCTTTAATGTACATTATTCATAAACAATGTAATATTAAGTTTTCTGTTCTTTAGCTCTTCGAAGCAGCTGTATATTATTTAGTATTCGGGTAAGCAAATATTGAGCCCAAATTCTCTGATCATAAAATAGGACTACTTCTGTAACTAAGTATCGACTAAGCTGCTCTGTGACCAGGTGTGGCAGCAAGGCTTGTTTCAGTGTGTGTCTGTTACCCCCAGCACACCACTGTGTGGTGTTGTCAGGCATAGGACAGGAGTAACACTGTTATTGCCACACCCTTTTATAGTAGGAATCCTCAGCCCCATTCTACATGTGAAAGTCTTTGTAGACAGAAGTGGTTTCCTGGTGTGTGTGTGAGTGCAGAAATTTAATCCAGCTCCAAGGACAGTGAGTGGCAGGCTCTTCTCCACTATTCCTGAGGCTTCATCGCTGCACCAGGCCGAGCCAGAAAGAGAGGACTGAGCCAGTTTGTTTGCAGAAATGTATCATTGGACAGTAATATTATTGATAAATGTTTACCAAAGGAAAAAAGGCAATATAATATTTAGTTGGTGTTTACATTGTATAGATTTTTTAAAAGTGAAACTAAGAAATAATATACTTCTTTCCCTTTCCTTGACTCTCAATTCTATACTCTAGGTTATTTTAGCAGGGGATACAGGCCACCTTGCATTTCATACTGTCTAAACTTAGTTTTGTTTTCTAGATCCTGGAAGACAGCATGATATTTTCTCTGGCCAGTTGCATAATAACGGCAAAATGTAAGTATAACTTGATTCCTTCTTGAGAAAGAGTATAAAATATACTAAGGTAAAGCTATTCTGAAATAAAGGAAACACAGTTTGTAAGAACCCTTTATGATTTCCCTTCCCTCTTTTTTACTCTTGTTTGAAAGTCTTCATTCACACAGGTACCTTTTTCTTTTTTTAACCCCAGGTGTTCTGTGCCACCTCTGAACATTGCCATAAAATTTTTGACACAGTTTATGGATTGTGAATTCTAGTTAGTGCTTTTAAAATGAACCGCTATTGACACCTTTCCAACCAAGCAATGAGCTTTTCAATCTCCTGCTGAGAAATTCCACTTTGACTCCAATTCAGTCTGCTATTATTACGGTCTACCAACAGAAGAGATAGGCCACAGAGATCATGATTTAAAAGAACTTTTTTCTTGGTATTGAAGGTGATTTTTATTTAAAAATCTAAAATGCGTGGTTTCTTAGTTTCCTTACTGGTTTTTAGTTTAGCAGAGTTACCATTCATTCATACAGTATTTACAGAAATTTATGTGTATCTATAAAAATATACTAACAAAATGCTAAAGGAAGTATTAAAACATCGGTTTAAAATCTAAAAAAGTTATGTTCACTTGAAGGATTTCATTTACAGATATTTCTGTTGAAGGAAATTTTCTTAAAAATGATGATGATGAATGTAAACTTTCCATAAATTTTTCTTGTTTTAAAATTTTTTTAAGGATATTATTAATTTTTCTTTAGAGAGAGGGAAAGGGAGGAAGAAAGAGAGGAAGAGAAACATCCGTGTGCAAGAGATATATCGATCAGTTGCTTTTCACATGCCCCCGGCGGGGGACCTGGCCCGCAGCCCAGGCATGTGCCCTGCCTGGGAATCAAACCAGTGACCTTTCATTTCGCAGGCTGGTGCTCAATCCACTGAGCCACACCAGCCAGGGCTTGTTGTAAAATTTTTGACAGAGATGTCCAGATATTATAAATTAAATGGAATTTCAGTAAGCATGTGTCGAACATAATATATTGAACCTTTTCTTTAAATGCTTAACTTGTTTTAAAATTTTATTACATTAAAACATATTTTTGCCAAAGACCTTCAAAAAATCTGAATCATTTGTGCTCTAGATAACACAAAAGGTAACCATTTTCCAAGGTTAAGTCAATATTTTAATCTAATTTGCTGTTTTCAGTGAAAATTTTCAGAGTATTATTATTTCTTTTCATGTTGATAGGTTATGTTTTGTCATCTCTGAAGTTTTTGAGAGGTAAGATAGGAAACCTTAATTAAAGTTCCTCCTCCACTGCTTATTAGCCTTGAACAAGGTACTTACCTCTGCATTTTCTCCTTTTCTAAAATAAGGATTTAGCTGAAGATAACCTCCTGGTGTCTTCCAACAGTAAAATTGTGTCTTGGTTTAGTAGTGTAATTAAAGAATGTTCAGTGGCTTAAAATAACAATTTAAAGTTATCCCCAGTCAGACTTTATTTTTAATAGAGTTCTACAAAAGAACCAGTGTTTGAGATTTTTTTAAATATATTTTATTGATTATGCTATTGCAGTTGTTTCATTTCCCCCTCCTCCTTTATTGCCCCTTGCCCTGCACCCCTCCTCCACCAGCATTGCCCCCCTTAGTTCACGTTCATGGGTTGTACATATAAGTCTTTGGTTTCTCCATTTCCCACACTATTCTTAGATGTCCCCCTATCTATTTTGTATCTACCATTCGTGCTTCTTATTCCCTGTACCTTTCCCCCCATTATCTCCCCTCCTCCTCCACACTGATAACCCCCAATGTGATCTCCATTTCTGCGAATCTGTTCCTGTTCTAGTTGTTTGGTTAGTTTTTGTTTTTATTCTAGTTCAGTTGTTGAAACATGTGAGTTTGTTGTCACTTTACTATTCATAGCTTTGATCATCTATTTTTTCTTAGATAAGTCCCTTTAACATTTCCTATAATAAGGGCTTATTGATGATGAAGTCCTTTAACTTTACCTTATCTGGAAAGCACTTCCATTCTAAATGAAAGCTTTGCTGGATAGAGCAGTCTTGGATGTAGGTCCTTGCCTTTGATGACTTTGAATACTTCTTTCCAGCCCCTTCTTGCCTGCAAGATTTCTCTTGAGAAATCAGCTGACAGTCATATGGGCACTCCTTTGTAGGTAACTGTCTCCTTTTTCTTGCTGCTTTTAAGATTCTCCCCTTATCTTTAATCTTGGGTAATGTGATTACTATGTGCCTTGGTGTGTGCTTCCTTTGTATGTGCTTCCTTTTCAGCTTCTTTGGGACTCTCTGAGCTTCCTGGACTTCCTGGAAGTCTGTTTCCTTTGCCAGATTAGGGAAGTTCTCCTTCATTATGTTTTCAATTTCTTGCTCTTCCTTTTCTCCTTCTGGCACCCCTGTGATTCAGATGTGGGAACATTTAAAGTTGTCCTGGAGGTTCTTAAGCCTCTGCTCAGTTTTTTGAATTCTTGTTTTTTAATTCTGTTTGGTTGGATGTTTATTTCTTCCTTCTGTTCCAGATCATTGATTTGAGTCCTGGTTCCCTTCCCTTCACTGTTGGTTTCCTGGATATTTTCCTTTATTTCACTTTGTGTAGCCTTCACTTTTCCCTCTATTTTGCATCCATACTCAACCTTTTCTGTGAGCATCCTGATTACCAGAGTTCTGAACTGTGCATCTGATAGGTTGGCAGTCTCTTCATTGCTTAGTTGTGTTTTTTCTGGAGCTTTGATCTGTTCTTTCATTTGGGCCATATTATTTTGTCTGAGTGCACCTGTTATGTAGTAAGTGGTGGAGCCTTAGGTATTTGCCAGGGCGGTGCAACCCGCGTTGATGTGCTGTGGTGCTGTATGTGGGGGAGGGGGCTGAGAGGGAACAATGCCACTTGCTCAGCTCTCTGCCACCTTTCAGTCACTTCCCCTGCTTCCTACTAGCAAATTGGGCCCTTCTGGTGCTGATTCCCAGGTGGGTGGTTTTGTGTATGTTCTAGGACTCTGTGGGTCTCTAGAATGAACTCTCCTGTGAAACTGGGAGTCTCTCTCTCCACTGAAATTCCCACTGGTCTTTACTGCCAGAGGTTTTGATACTTTATTTCCCCCACACTGGAACCCTGGGCTGCACAGTCTGTCTTGCTCCCCTGTTGTTCCTCCTGGTTATC
Source organism: Tonatia bakeri (assembly GCA_004024845.1). NCBI lineage: Eukaryota > Metazoa > Chordata > Mammalia > Chiroptera > Phyllostomidae > Tonatia > Tonatia bakeri. The sequence continues at coordinate 54,310 of PVIA01008545.1, read as the reverse complement.
TGCCTGCAAGTGTGGGACCACCCAGTCTGCCAGCCAGTACCTTACTCGTTCAGTCTGCCAACTGCTGCCTTGCTGCACATTCTCTCTGCCCTGGCTGCCCGTCTCCTACCAGTCTGAATGAATGTTTCTTCTTTAACTCCTTGATTGTCAGATCTCCATACAGTTTGATTTTCTGGCAGTTCTGGTTATTTTTTGTTTTTAAATTTGTTGTCCTTCTTTTGGTTGTGCAAGGAGGCAAAGTGTATCTACTTACGCCTCCATCTTGGCTGGAAGTTCCCAGTGTTTGAGATTGTTAAGCTTACTGTTCATTAATTTTAAGTGACTATTTGGTCAAGCGGGTATTCAAATGCCTACTGTATTCAAATCTTTGTGCTCCATCTTTCAGTATTATATACATTGCATATATATGCACTTGTACACTCTCTGTACTAGTTTTCATGTCACTTTTTTTTTTAATCATTTTTATTTTCTAGTTAAAGTTGACATACATTATTATATTAGTTTCAGGTATATATCCCAGTGATTAGACATTACGTAACTTACTAAGTGATTGTTTTGATAAATCTTATACCCATCTGATACCATACGTAGTTATTAGAATATTATTGACTGTATTTCCTATGCTGTTCTTTACATCCCCATGACTAGTTCGAAACAACCAATTGTTGTTCTTAATCCCCTCTACTTTTTCATCTACCCCTCAACCCCTCTTCCTTCTGGCAGTTGTCAAAATGTTCTCTCTATGTGAGTCTGTTTCTCTTTTATTTGTTCATTTAACAAAAATTCTGCAGTTCACTCAAAAGCCATAATAAAGAAACATGTAGGAAAAAGTTAAGGACAGGTAGTTATTCATCCTGTGCCTTTTTTGAACTGTAGATGTCAGTAAATTATCAAAATAATTGAGGACCAGGAAGCTATTGACTGTATTAATAATATTTAATGTAGACAGAGAATTATATCTTTAGGAATTGGATAATATGTGAGTTAGGCAAATGTTAAAAAAAATTTAACTTTGAGCCCTGAATGATGGGGCTCAATGGATTGAGTGCCGGACTGCAAAGCAAAGGGTCTCCGGTTCGATTCCTAGTCAGGGCACATGCCTGGGTTGCAGGCCAGGTCCCCAGTAGTGGGTGCATGAGATGCAACCACACATTGATGTTTCTGTCCTCTTTCTCCCTCCTTTTCTTTCTCTCTAAAAATAAATAAAAAAATATTTTTAAAAAATCTCCTATCTGAAATTGTCAAGAAAAAAAAATTTAACTTCGAGGCAAATTTATATCAGCCCTTATTAACTCAGGTAAGAGATTATAAGCAGGGGCAGAAATTAGTAAACATATGTTTAAAAGTACTTGACATAGAAAAAGTAGCTGCATATAGTCTTCTCAAGCATAATCTAGGGAAAGAGGTACTACTGTATTTTGCCATGTATAATGCGCTCACGTGTATGCTGCGCACCCATGATTTTGGCCCAAAGTTTCAGGGAAAAAAATTCTTTCATTTTAATTTTAAAGATTATATATATTTTTTAGAGAGGGGGGAAGGAAGGGAGAAAGAGGGGAAGAGAAAATTCAATGTGTAGTTAACTATTGAGGAGCTGGCCTGCAACCCATGCATGTGTCCTTAAACTGGGAATCGAAACGGAGACCCTTTGGTGTACAGGTCAGCACTCAATACACTAAGCCACACCAGCCAGAGGTCATTTTAATTTTAATTCATTTATTTATTATTTTGCATACAAATATCATTGCTTTCTAGATTTACATTTTTAACATATAAGCATAAATAAAATAATTAAAAACATTTATATAGATACGAAATTAGTACTACTCATGTATAATGTGCATCCTTATTTTTCCCTAAAAAATTTGGGCAAAAAAGGGTGCATGATACATGGTAAAATATGGTATATATCTGGATGATTTAATTCTTTGAATAGTTGCAATTCCAGTGGATTACTAAAGGAAATATAACTACTCTATTTTCTCTGTTTTAAGCTCATCATGTAGTTTTCTTAACCTTTTCATTTCCACAGTGAACATAATCCATATGCAATTTTAACCAAAAGTAAACCATAAGCTGGTGACTTTCCAGTTTTGGTATTTATCAAAATAATTGTAGTATTTGTTGTAAGTACAGATGCTTGGATCCTACCCTAAACCTAATAAATCAGAATCTCTAGATGTGAGATTGTTCCATCAACCAACTTCCGGGTGATTTTTGAGAACCACTGTCCTAAGCAATAACCAGTTCCAGTCACTGAGCCAGTGTATCTACCATTAGAAGTAAAAATTTAAAACATTGATTTGCAGGTAAATCTTCTGCCACTTTGATTTGTATGAATCATTTCCTTAGGGCTCCTGAGTGATATGATAAATCACTTTTTGATTTTACAAGGTTGAGTGAACTAGACAATCCATCAAAGTTATCAACATTTAACATTCCCCCAGATGTGAAGTATATTTATTATCATTACTATTTTACCCAGGTATGATGCATTAAGTGGCTTCAATTATTTGCCATTTTAAGAAAGAAACCTTCCAGCCCTGGCCAGGTGGCTCAGGTGGCTGGCGTGTTGTCCTGTACACCAGAGGTTGCGTGTTTGATTCCCGGTCAGGACACATGCTTAGGTTGAGGGTTGATCCCTGGTTGGGGCATGTATGGGAGACAGTTGATCGATGTTTCTCTCTCACATCAGTGTTTCTCTCTCTCTTCCTTCCTCTTTCTATAAAAACACAAACATATCCTCAGGTGAGGGTTCAGAAAGAGAGGGAAAGGAGCGAGGGCGGGGAATAGAGAAACCAAGGAAGAAGGAATCTTCCAGATTGTACCATCTCTTTTGGGGGGTATTCTGTAAATATTTTTTTTCTCTTCAATGAAATATAAATCCTGTGAACACTTTGTTTTATTCTTTGGTAGCATTTATCTTCTGTATCAGAAAAAAGGAAATAAGAAAACATAAGTTTGTTTCTTGTTCTGTACCCAAACTATGAATTAGCTATTTTCATTGTTGTTAATATAAAATTTTCACTTAGTGTGCACCTGGGCAATCTGTTTTTTAACCACCTCTGAAGAAGTGCAGAAAAAACTATATGAAGAGATAGACCAAGTTTTTGGGAAGGGTCCTGTTACTCCAGAGAAAATTGAGCAGCTCAGGTAAGAATACAAGAAAAGGAAGAGGAAGTCATTAAAAGGTAAATTTGAACTGGTTTGACTGTGTAATTTAAAGCTAATGCTAATATCTAGGAAAGCTATACAACTGTATAGGACTTAAAACATTTTCATTCAGATTTTAGTAGGTAACTTAATTTGGTTTTTAGAACCATATGGTAGTTCTGGGAAAGGCCCACATTTAGCCTGTATAAAACAGTATCAGTATGCCACGTAAGTGGAGCTTTCGTACCTTGTTGGTGGGAATGGAAAGTGGTACAGTCCTGTAGGAAAACAGTGTGACAGGAACTTATAAAGTTAAACATACACTTGCCATATGATATGACCCAGCAATCTTATTCCTAGATATCACTCAAGAGAAATAAAAACAAATGGTCACACAAACCTGTATGCAAATGTTCATAGCAATATTATTTCTAATAGCAAAAAAACTGGAAGCAGTCCAGGTATTTATCAATTGGTGAATAAACAAATTGTGTTATAGTAATAAAAAGAAACAATAATTTGAAAGGAAGTCTGGGCCCTGGCCAGGGTAGTTCAGTTGATTAGAGGAGGGGTCTCCAACCCCCGGGCCATGAGTGAAGCTCACCTGAGCTTGACCTCCTGTTTCCCCCCACCTTCCACCCCATCTTCCACAAAACTGGTCCCTGGTGCAAAAAGGTTGAGGTCTGCTGGCTTAGAGCATTGTCCCAATATGCCAAAGTTTGCAGGTTCAATCTGGTCAGGGCACATACAAGAATCAACCAATGAATGCATAAATAAGTGGAACAATAAATCAGTGTTTCTCTCTCTTTCTCCCTTCCTCTCTCTCTCTCTCTCTCTCTAAAATAATAAAATTTAAAAAGGATGTCTAAATGTCACTTGTCAAACATCTAATTATTAAAGCGGAGAAATCAATTGTTGGGATACTTTACCATCTTAGACTGATGGGAGGTTTGGATAAAATAAAAACATAGTGTTGCCTTTTCATGTTAATGTTTGACAGTATAAGTGGATTTCATCAGATTAAGAACAGCCTTACAGATGCTATGTCAGAAGCATATACCTTGGGTAAGCTTTTGCCCTCCTGAGGATGCAGCACTGAAGTTAACCAAACCTCTCACTTATCACTGATGCAAAGTCTTGGTCATTGAGGTGGCCACTGTGTTGGGCTGGCCTCTGCAGATAATTCTCACCCCTCTGCATGAGTTGTTGACTGCATTTGTTTAGTGGGTTTTATTACTATGAAGAAAAATTTATTTCTACCACATGATTTGACATTAAATATTGTTAAAAGAGCCCTGGCCGTGTAGCTCAGTTGGTTAGAGCATCATCCAGATAGACCAAGGTTGCAGGTTTGATCCCCAGTTAGGGCACAAACAAGCAGCAACCAATGAACGTATAAATAAGTGAAACAGCAAATTGATGCTTCTCTCTCTCCCCCTCCCTCTCTTTCTCTAAAATCAATCAATAAAAAAGGTTTAAAAATAAAAATTAAAAAAATTGTTTAAAAGAACCAAAGTCACAACAAAAAACCCCAATGCGTTGTATGTCTATCATTTTTATGCTTGGGACCTGTTTTATTATTTTTGGAACTATTACAAGACTTCGGATAAACATGTTGAATGTTGAGGAAACAGACTCTTGGCAAATGTGGAAAACCAATTACAGAAAACATCTCTGCCAGAGCTCGAGAAACCAGGGGAGGCACAGAGAAGCTTGTCCTCCCCTTCTCTAGCTGCCCAAAACACAGGCGGAGGAGTTGCCCTGAAGAAATGTATGACTTACATTGTTGTCTTTATTTTTATCTTTATAGGCAAAAGGCCATAAAATAATACTTCTCGGTTAAATCTACATATAATGTAGTTGAGTACAACACAGAATTACTTTTCTTAACTGATGTAAGGAAAATAGTATTTTTAAGATAAAAAAGAAAGTATTATCAATACACACAACAGCATGGAAAATCTCATGCTAAGAGAAAGAAGTCAGACACAAAGATTGCCAACACTATGATTTCATTTAGGTGAGATTATAGAAAAGGCAGAACTGTTGTGACAGAAAGCAGATCAATGCCTCTCTAGGGCAAGGAATGCAGAGGGGATCAACTACAAAGGGGCAACTACAAAGGAGTAAAGGTTTAAGATGTGGGAATGTTCTTGTTCTGTGTCTTTCTTGTAGTTGCGGTTACACAATTGTATGCAATTACTAAAATTTATCAAAATATACAGCTAAAATAAATGAATGTGAAATCAGAAACTAACAATGCTGTATGTCAACTATAATTGAAAAATAAAAAATTATTTTGAAATACAGAGAACTTTTTAAAGATTTTATTTATTTTTAGAGAGGGAGAAGGGAGGGGGAGAGAGAGTGAGAGAAATATCAATGTGTGGTTTCCTCTTGCACGCCTCCTACTGGGGACCTGGCTAGCAACCCAGGCATGTGTCCTGACTGAGAATCGAATCAGTGACCCTTTGGTTCACAGGCTGGCACTCAATCCACTGAGCCACACCAGCCAGGGCTAAAATATAGATGACTTTTTATATGTAAGTGATATTTGAAAAGATTTTTTAAAATAGCAGCTGTGACTGCTTAGCAAATTGCAGTCTGAGACTGGGTAATAAGCAACCCTAATTTGGAACGTCTTGCAACTACAGACATGAAGATAGGGATATAGCCATTGGAAAAAACTTGAAGCCATGGGTTTCATGGGGAGGCTTCTGTTGCAAAACTTTCAAAGTGTTGAAAGTGTTATTTATTACATTAATATAACTACCTTTAATTTTTAAAGTAATAGATAGTTGTTCTTTAAAAATTTTATAATACAGAATTGTATGAAGTAAAAGGTGTAGAAAGTAAGTACATTATTTGTTCTTTAAAAAAAATTTTTTTAAATCCACACCCAAGAATGTGTTTATTGATTTTGGAGAAAGAGGAAGTGAGAGAAAGAGAGAGAGAAAGATCGATGTGAAAAAGAGAAATGGATCGGTTGCCTCTCATATGTATCCTGACCAGGGTTCAAACCCCCAATCTAGATATGTGCCCTGACCAGGGATCGAACCCACAACTTTTTGGTGTACAGGACAGTGCTCCATCCAAATGAGCCACCCGGCCAGAGGAGAAGGTACATTATTTGTACATGTACCCTTAGGGATAAAAATTGTTAACTATTTTACTACTATTCCATATTTTTCTGTGCATATACACATATGCATTTGAAACAAAAATTCTAAAAACATTAACAAATAAATATGTAACATATAACTCTCCTGTAAATTCCATTATTTCTCTAAGTATTTTATGGACAGTATTCTTATATGTAGTAACTCCACCACAACCAGTCAGTGATCTAGTTCTGTTGATTCTATTTTCTAAGCAACTTTTAGTTGGAAGTTTATTTTAGTTCTTTCCGTTGTGCCCATTTTATTCAGACCACAATCAGCTTGTCTGGGATATTTCAACAGTTTTGCATCTTGCTCCCTTCCAGTTCATTTCTCCAAATTGCTACTGGAGCCTGTGACTGCACACTGTAATCACTTCAGGTGCTTTAAAAATACAGATAACCTGAGAGCAATCCCAAACCAACAATTTCTAGTATCAGAGTTTCAAAAGCTTCCCAGATGATTCTAATATGTATCCAAAGTTGAGAGTCGCTGTGCTGGTGTAGTGTTTATATATCTGGGAATCACATCTGATTAGATGACTTCCCAATTTAAAATCCTTCAGTGACTTCTGGTTGCCATTAAGATAAAATTTAAACTAACATAGTTTATGAGGCATTTCAGCAGCTGAGCTTTGCATTCCTTTCTTACTTTATCTCTTATTACTCGTGCCTGTTCATACCCTTGGATTCAGCTATACTGAAATTCTTATGTTTTTTCAAACACTCTTATATCTTCTGGCTTTAGCAGACTATTTCTTTGTCTAGATTCTCTTTTCCTCCCCTTTTTCCTGCAAGTCTCAGTCTAAGTGTTTATTTTTCTGCATAGTTCTTTCTCTAGTTAGGTGCTCCTTCTATGTGTTCCCTACTAGTTCCCAGAACTTTCTTTACCGTAACAGTTACTGTGCTTTAGTAATTGTTCATCCTCAATGATCTTGCTTTTCTCCCTTCCCCTGTCAACTAGACTTTGACTTCCTTTGAGGGTATCTTGTCTTGTTCATTGCTGTAGCTGAGTATCTAATGCAGTGGTCCTGATGTAGTACATACCCAATAAATATTTGTTCAGTGACTAAAGGAAGGATGTTTCCTCTTTGGTTTTTGTTGTTTTTAGATATTATAAACAATCAGCTTACATCCTAGCTAACATTTTTACTATATTTTGTTATGTATAATGCACACTTTTTTGGCCAAAATTTTTAGAGAAAAATAATGATATGTATTATACATGGGTATGATTACATACCATGGGTATAATAATGGGTATAATAATCCCGCGTATCATGCGCACAAAACATGGGTGTGTATTATACATGGGAGCACATTCTACACAACAAAATACAGTAATTGTGTCTATTAATAAATAATAATGAGGTTATTATTTAAGGATATGTGCAATGGTATAATTCCTCATTTTTTTTAATATGTAAAATTAAAATAATAAGATCTATGAGGTTCTTTTAAGCATTAAAAAAGATACTGCATAGAAACTAACAGAACTGGCTCATACCAAGATTTCGATACATTTTAGTTTTATTCTCTTGTGATGCACACTTAATATTCTTATACTGTAAATTGCCAAATTACCCTTCAGAAAGATTATACCAATTTATATTTTTCTACCAATCAACTATGAATGTATTTTTCCCCACTTTTAAAAAGATTTTATTTATTTATTTATTTTTAGAAAGGAGAAGGGAGGGAGAAAGAGACGGAGAGAAACATCCATCTGTGGTTACCTCTTGAGCGCCCCTTACTGGACACCTGGCCTGCAAACCAGGCATGTGCCCTGACTGGGAATCGAACCAGCTACCCTTATGGTTCACAGTCCTGTGCTCAACCTACTGAGCCACACCAGCCAGGGCTCTTCTGGTACTTTTAAAGATGTTTTTATTTGTTTAAATCTTCATCCAGCTGGACTTAATATACTTCTAATATATAATATATCTTCAAACAAGAAGGAATTATCATGTGACTATTTCAAATTAGGAAGGTTATGAAAGTTGTTAAATGACATTTTGTAATGTATGTACCTTTCAAATTGCTTCTCCCAAAGTAAATCTTCAAATAAAATTTTTTTAAACAGATATTGTCGGCAGGTGCTTTGTGAAACTGTTCGAACTGCCAAACTGACTCCAGTTTCTGCCCGGCTTCAAGTAATTGAAGGAAAGATTGACAAATTTATTATTCCTAGAGAGGTAGGAAACATTTAATATACTTAATGCATTATTTTCTTCAACTCATTTAGTCTATATTTTTAAATTTTATTATTTAAAGTGTCCAGTAAATGCTACTTATTATTAAATTGAAGACAATCATTTTATTTTATTTTATTTTTAAATATATTTTATTGATTATGGTATTACAGTTGTATCATTTTTTTCCTCAGCTTTATTCCCCTCCCTGCTGTACCCCGCTCCCACCAGCATTCCCCTACCTTAGTTCATGTCCATGGTTCATACATATAAGTTCTTTGGCTTTTCCATTTCCCATACTATTCTTAACCTCCCTGTGTCTATTTTGTACCTACCCATTATGCTTCTTATTCCCTGTGCCTTTCCCCCCATCCCCCATCCTCCTCCATGCTGATAACCCCCAATGTGACCTCCATTTCTGTGAATCTGTTCCTGTTCTATTTGTTTGGTTAGTTTTTGTTTTTGTTTTTTTTTTTGTTCAGTTCTTGATAGTTGTGAGTTCGTTGTCATTTTACTGTTCATAGTTTTGATCATCTACTTTTTCTTAGGTAAGTCCCTTTAATATCTCATATAATAAGGACTTATTGATGATGAACTCCTTTAACTTTACGTTATCTGGAAAGCCCTTTATCTGCCCTTCTATTCTAAATGAAAGCATTACTAGATAGAGTCATCTTGGATGTAGGTCCTGTCCTTCCATGACTTGGAATACCTCTTTTCAGCTCCTTCTTGCCTGCAAGGTTTCTTTTGAGAAATAAGCTGATAGTTTTATGGGAACTCCTTTGTAGGTAACTGTGTCCTTTTTTCTTGCTGCTTTTAAGATTCTCCCCTTATCTTTAATCTTGGGTAATGTAAGTACGATATGCCTTGGTGTGTGCTTCCTTGGGTCCAACTTCTTTGGGACTCTCTGAGCTTCCTGGACTTCCTGGAAGTCTATGTCCTTTGCCAGATTAGGGAAGTTCTCCTTCATTATGTTTTCAAATAAGTTTTCAATTTGTTGCTCTTCCTCTTCTTCTGGCACCCCTCTGATTTGAGTATGGGAATGTTTAAAGTTGTCCTGGAGGTTCCTAAGCCTCTCCTCATTTTTTTGAATTCTTGTTTTTTCATTCTCTTCCAGTTGAATGTTTATTTCTTCTTCCTGCTCCAGATCATTGATTTGAGTCCTGGTTCCCTTCCCTTCACTGTTGCTTTCCTGGATATTTTCCTTCATTTCACTTTGTGTAGCCTTCACTTTTCCCTCTATTTTGCATCCATACTCAACCTTTTCTGTGAGCATCCTGATTACCAGAGTTCTGAACTGTGCATCTGATAGGTTGGCAGTCTCTTCATTGCTTAGTTGTGTTTTTTCTGGAGCTTTGATCTGTTCTTTCATTTGGGCCATATTATTTTGTCTGAGTGCACCTGTTATGTAGTAAGTGGTGGAGCCTTAGGTATTTGCCAGGGCGGTGCAACCCGCGTTGATGAGCTGTGGTGCTGTATGTGGGGGAGGGGACTGAGAGGGAACAATGCCACTTGCTCAGCTCTCTGCCACCTTTCAGTCACTTCCCCTGCTTCCTACTAGCAAATTGGGCCCTTCTGGTGCTGATTCCCAGGTGGGTGGTTTTGTGTACATTCTAGGACCCTGTGGGTCTCTCCAATGAACTCTCCTGTGAGTCTGGGAGTTTCTCCTGGTACCTCAACCACCATAGATATTTTTCAGTCAAAGGTTTTGAGGCTTTCTTTCCCCACGCTGGAACCCTGGCTTGCATGGTCTGTCTCATTCCCTAGTTGTTCCTCTCAGTTTATCTGCACACAAATGTGGGACTGCCTGCTCCACCAGCCCACAACCTCACCCACTCTGCCAGCTACTGCCTTGCCCACCTTGGTCCTCCAGCCACAGCCTTGCCACGAGTCCTCTCCACCCCGGCTTCCTGTCTCCACCCCTCCTACGAGTCTGGATGAATGTTTCTAAGAACTCCTTGATTATCGGACTTCCATACAGTTTGATTTTCTGGCAATTCTGGTTATTTTTTGTTTCAAATTTGTTGTCCTTTTTTTGGTTGTGTGAGAGAAGGCAAAGAAAAACACAATCATTTTAAATGACAAAATAATATACAAGGTCTGTCCAGAAGTATCCAGCCATGTAATATGAAAAATAAGAGACATTTATTGAAGAAGATACAAGAAACATTGTACATAGGACAATGATGTCTCTGTCCCCTTCAGAGTAGGCACCTTGGGACCTCACACAGTTCTCCCAATCTCCATCAGCTGCCCTGTTGTATTTTCCTGAATCTCTCTGATGGTCTGAAATCTCTTCCCTTTCAAAGGTGATTTAGTTTTGGAAAAAAACAGAAGTTGCAGGGCACCAGATCTAGGGTGTTGTGGGACTGAGTCACCTGGATGATTTGATGTTTTGCTAAAATCTCTGCATGAGACGTGATGCATGAGCAGGTGTATTTTCGTGATGAAGCTGCCAATCACCAGTTGCCCACAGTTGTGGTCTTCTGAATTATCCATATAGTTTTCTTGGAGGAATGTTCAAGCTTAATGCAAAATTTGATGCAGATTTCTTTCTCTACTTGCTCAATTATTTTGAATACGATTTCCACTCAGTACACGTGTTCACTCAGTGGCGTCTGCTGCCCCCACTGACTAGTACAGTGAAGTCATCATTGTTCATTCATATGCATTCTAGTCTACTCTCCTTGGCTGCCAGGTTATATCATTGTTGTGCAAACCATTCTTGTTACTGTATTTTGCCATGTTTAATGTGCACCCATGTTTTTGGCCCAAACTTTCAAGAAAAAAATCTGTTGTTTTAATTTTGTAATTCAATTTTTTATTTATTTATATTTAGAAACAAAACCAGTTATCATATTCCAGGGTATTATTTTGCATATGGATATCATTATTGCTTTCTAGAGTTATACTTTCAATGTGTAAGCATAAATAAAAGAATTAAAAATATATAGATATGGAATTAGTATTATCCATGTATAAATGTGCATTCTTATTTTTCCCTCAAAAATCTGGGCAAAAAAGTACACATACATGGCAAAATATAGTATATTAACAATGGCTGGACTTTTTCTAGACATACCTCTCATGCTTGTTTTAATGTTCATTATAAAGGAAAACTCCCTTTTCCATGGATATGGCTCTTAATAATTTAGGGTGGCCCTGGCTGGTGTGGCTTAGTGGATTGAGTGCTGGCCTGTGAGCCAAAACATCACAGGGTCGATTCTTGGTCAGGGCACATGCCTGAGTTGTGGGCCAGGTCCCCAGCTGGGCCTTCAAGAAGCAACCAATTGATATATCTCTCACACATCAATATTTCTCTCCCTTTCTTTCTTCCTTCCTTCCTTCCCACCTCTCTAAAATAAATAAATAAAATCTTTTAAAAATAGTTAAGTGTGTATTTTTATAGATCTTTTTCTGTGTACATATATTACTTTGTGTGTTTGTATTTGCATGTATGTATTTTTAAAGCGGAATATATAGGTGAACGGTTACTCTTTATATTTTGTTCTTTAATTTTCTTCTTTTATTGAGTGTATCATGGCTGCTAGTACAAGGGGCACTTGATACAGATCCAAGTCATTATTTTCAGTGGATGCGTAGTATACCATGTGGTGGTGACGGCGAGAATGGCACCAGGTGTTAGACTGGTGGGGTCAGGCCGGACCTTGGTGCAGCATCCTCAGTACCTGAGTTCTGGCCAGGACAGAATTCAGAGCTAAGACTCAAAGTATAAGAGAAAGTTTATTTAGAAAGTCATAGAAGTAGAAGTGAAAATTATAGAGGCAAAAGAAGGGTCCTTGGAGCTTAGGAGAGGGGAAGGTAAAGGTAATGTGCCTGGGTGGGGTGAGGGGTGGGAAGGCTTATGAGTTCTCCTGGGAGGGAGAGTGGGCTGGTTCCTCCTCCTAAAGACTTTTAAGGGTGGGGATTTTAGAGGAGGTATCAGCTTTCCAGTTATTTCCTTTCAGCATTGTGGTCTCCACTGATTAGTTGGCACCAAGGCAAGAGGAGGTCATTAGTCAATGCAGCTGGTCCTGAGGTCAGCTGTGGGGTCTTGTCTGGTTTTGCTGCTTTTTGGGGGCCTGGTGCTGAGATGCAGCTGAGGCCTACATGTATTTGCTGCAGGTCAGAACCCCCTGGTTCTGAGGCTTAATCCTTACAGGCTCCTCTCCAGCCCTCTTGTTCCCCTCTAAAGGAGTCTAACCTGCAGGACTAGCAACATGCCAGGGGAGAAAAGGTCAGGGGAGGGTCCGAACTTCATGACCAGTGATATGCTAGGGGAGGAAAGGGCAGTTCCTGGGCATCCGGGACTTTCCACCTTGGTGACCTTCTGTACCCAGCCCATTGTTCTTGCTCTGCTCACGTCTGTCTAACTGCCTATCACATGTATACCATAATGATTTAAGCAGTCCTCATAATAGAAATTAGATTGATATTTTTTATTATAAATTATATACTTGTAGGTATTGGATAGGGCCTTAGAAATGGAGTTTTTGGGTCAAAGTGCATAAGTATGTATAATTTAAATTGCCATCTAAAAGGCATTTTTTATTTTTATCAATAATGTGTGAGTTTTTTCTCTCTGTATCCTTACCACCTCTAGCTCTATGAATCTTATTACATATTTTGTGAATTTTATATAAAATTGTCTTATGATTTTAATTTGCTACTCCCTAATCATTGGAGAGATTGAGTAGCTTTTCATATCTGTATTACTAGTTTGTATTTCTTCTTTTGTGAGTTATCTGCTTATAACTCACTATTCTTTGTAGTGAACTTACAGGTCTTTTTACATGTTACACATACTGTCATTTAGATGGCAAATATTTTTTCTTGGTATTATTTACTCTTACTGGTGTTTATGGTATATTTTGTTTTGTTTTGACTGGATGCAGTTTTTTAAATTTTCATGTAATTTAGTCTGCTATTACTTTATGGCTTTTGTGACGTGCTTACAGATGCCTTCCCCTCTGTAAGATTAACAAAATAATAGCCTGTGTTTTCTTTTATTATCTTATATTTTTATTTTGTATTTATTATTTATATTAAATGAGCATTTAGGATGAGCTAGCTGGCTTTCTGGGAGTCATTTTGTTTCTGTTAGGCCTTCACTAACTAGGGTTTTTTTGTGTTTTTTTTTTTTTTTTTTTTTTTTTTTTTTTTTTTTTTTTTTTTTTTTTTTTTTTTTTTTTTTTTTTTTTTTTTTTTTTTTTTTTTGCAGACTCTTGTTCTTTATGCTCTTGGTGTGGTACTTCAGGACCCCAGGACTTGGCCATCACCATACAAGTATGAAATATCTGTCACTGTCATTGTGATTATTGATTTTTATGTGTTTTATCTTTCACATTCCTTTTCTAAGTTTTGAGGAGAAAGTTTAATATATGTCAGTGGTACATTTGTATCTTCCCATTAAATCTTCTCCTCACTACTTTTCTTGTGAACCTTCTGTCTGCTACTCTTTGTCCCTCCTGTTACTGCTTCTATCCTAAGATCTATTTAACTACCTGATCTCTACAACTACTTTTTAATTTCAGTGAATTTGGAATTCTTTTTTTTTTTCTTTCGGTTAAATAGATATTGCTTATATGGTTTCTTTGTTTTCCTACTATTGGTTTCAATTATTAAATGCTTTAATGAAATTCAGACAGTAGGTTTTGTGTGTGTAAGTGTTGTGTGTGAGAATGGTGAGGAGGGAAAAAATTGAAGAACAGAGCTGCTTTTGTTTGCATCCTAGGTAAGCATCTAGTAAAATCTTAGGGAAATGGTTAAGATGCACTGTCCTGGAAGAAGGTTATATATTGAGTTGATTAAGGGTAAACCAGCTATGTATAATGCAGGGGGCAGGGCTGGTGGCATGGTTGAGGTACTAGAAACCTACTTCTGGAGGATAAGGATGGGACATATTAAGTGTGCCTGTCATTTTAGTTTTTAATATTATAGTGATATTAAAGGAAGTCTATTAATAAATGAAATAGCAATCCTTCAAAATATGCTATAAGTGAAAATTGAGTATATTTATATTCCAAGTAGCTTTTATAGCAAAATTAAAGATAGACATTTGTGGATCAGAAAATTTAGGTTGCAGATTGAAAAATCTGAAAAGAATATATGTTAAAATGTGGAAATAATTTTTAGGAATCAAATGTAATCAAATTTAGAAAGTATTGGTAATCATGTTGTATGATAGGGAAAAGCTTCCTGAAGTTAGGTTCCTCCTTACCCATCCCTTTTGGAAGGTCTAGAGATTCATTCTTATCAGTACCTTGAGATGATCTGAGAGACAATTCACACTAACAAAAATGTACATAGGACTGGGATAGACCTTGTGGAGACAACTAAATACAGTTTAAACTTATTTGTCACAGAGAGGAGAATGAAGAGATTGACTTTTTTACTAAACTTAATGCTCCTGAGGGCAGTATAGATGTTGCATATCTTTTTATGGCTGCGTAGTATTCTCTTGTATGGGTATACTAGATTTTGTTCAACCTTTCACCCACGGAAGGGCATGTGGGTTGTTTCTAGGATTTTGCTATTAGGAATGAAATTTCTATGATTATTCATGTGCAGATTTTGTGTGAACACAGGGTTTCATTTCTTTAGGAAAAGTGCCCAAGGGTACAATTGTTGGGTTACATGATTAACACATGTTTAGTTTTGCTAGAGACTGCTAGGCCATTTTTCAAAGATTCTCATCAATTATATTTCAGAGATTCAATTTCTCTGCAGCCTCAGTAACATTAACTATTATCACTATTTTTTTTAAATTTTACCTCCTATATGTATGTGGTGATATTTTATTGTGGTTTTTATAAGTTTTCTTTTTGAGTAAATAACTGACATTAACTTATTTTTCCTATAGATATTTGTCTAGATATGATTTATTTACAAAAATGCATAGAAATGCATTATTACTGTTACAATATTGGCATTATTTCAGAGCATGAAACCCTGGGTCAAATTCTATGATTTAAATGGATAATAATATTAATATTACTCTATACCAAATGATGAAATACCAGCTTTAAAAAAGCAAACTAGCCCTGGCTGGTGTGGCTCAGTGGCTTGAACACCAGCCTGTGAACCAAAGGGTCACTGGTTTAATTCCCAGTCAGGACACATGCCTGGGTTGTTGGCCAGGCCCCCGGTGGGGGGTGGATGAGGGGCAACCACACATTGATGTTTCTCTCACTCTTTTTCCCTCCCTCCCCATCTGTCTAAAAATAAATAAAATCTTTAAAAAAAAACAAACGAACTAAGAATTCTCAACTGAAAATAATGAAGACAGACATGAAAAACCTCAGTATGGACTGGGACAAAGTGATGACGTGCACATCAGGCTCCTGAATCTCTTCCCACAGACACACTGAGTGTACAGCTGTGCATGAGCAATTCCTTCTTAGACAGATCCAGAAAGTAGCTGAGTGACTTCTACCCAGTGGGCAAATGAAAAAAGACCCTCATTGAAACAAGTAGGAAAAGTTGCCCCAGCTGGTATGGCTCAGTGGATTGAGCACTGACCTGTGAACCAAAGGGTTGCCAGTTCAGTTCCCAGTAGGGGCACATGCCTGGGTTATGGGCCAGGGTCCCCGGTGTGCAGCATGCGAGAGGTAACCAAACATTGATGTGTCTCTCCTTCTCTTTCTGCCTCCCTTCCCCTCTGTCTAAAAATAAATAAATAAAATATTTTTTAAAAAAGAAGCAAGTAGGAAAAGCTAAGACAAATCTTGCCATAAATCCCACCTTAGCACAGTGCCATACAATTAGGCAGCACCCCTCAATTCCCAGCTTTTTCCTGAGAAGGGTTTGGACTGTACATTTAGTGCCCCAACTTTGAAGACCCTCTGAGAGATGGGCTCCCAAAACAGCTGGCTCTGAAAGCCATCCAGGCTTGTGTGCGAGTGCTGCAGGAGTGGAGCAAACAGAACAGCAGTTCTTAGTGAAGGCGTGATGAAAGCACTTACTGAGCTGTCCCCCAGGGTCCAGTGCAGAGGGAAAAGGCGGAAACATCCATCTCCCAGCCTTTCTTTCCCTGGAAGAAGGTTGACTGCATACTTTACAAGCTGCTGCCTGACAGTCCAGCTTCTAATTAGCACACATCTAATTACTGGCTGTGATCCTCCCCTGAGCTTGAAGGAGCCAGTGGGCAGCTTCTTCCCCTGGCCCACTCCCACAGCAAAACTGAGTCGCCAGCATCTCCTTTGTATGCACACCTAGTTCCCCAGCTTTCACAGTTGCCATATAAGGGTCATGCCGCAAATCACCTAGCTCTGAGAGCCACTGGGGCTTGTGTTCATGAATCTCACAGGACTATAGCAAACAAAGAAGCAGTGTTAACAGGCATGCAGGTACTTGCAGTGTCTCGCCGCCAAGGTTCATGCAGAGGGAACAGGCGAAAGTGGCCATCTCCCCAGTCTTTCTCTGGAAGAGATTAGACTGCATACCTCACAAGCTGCTGGCTGAGGGTCTGGCCTCTAATCACTACACATCTAGGTGCTAACTATGATCTTCCCTCATGCTTGAAATAGCTGGTAGGCACTTCTGCTGCCTTATTGCTCCAACAATAAAGCCAACTTGCCAATATCTCCCAAGAAGGAACTTGTCTGCACATCTACCAGTTCAACTTTTATGAATAGGCCTCCATTACTAGCTAGTTAGCCAGTGGGACTTGGCATTCACAGGTCCCACAAGACTGTAGCAAACAAAGGAACTGTTTTTAAATGGTACAGGAGCATCCCTGTGGTTATACCCCTGGGTCCCACACAGAGAAAACAGACAAAAATTCCTACATCCCAGTTTCTCCTTGGAAGAAGTTTGACTACATACTTCCTCAGCTACTGCCTGATGGTCCAGAATCAGTCTGCATCTAGGTGCTGACTGTGGCCCTCTTCTTTTAGACACAGACAGGACTCAGCATACCCTCAACTACTGGGAGCTCATACAAAACGAAGACAGCAACTTGAATAATCATAGAAGTTTGTCAGGCAATCAGGAGCTCAGGCTGCGCTAATTAATTAGATTTATCTCCTACACAAGACTTCTGTCAAGACTGGAAGAGATGGCTCTTTTATCTAATGTGAAGAAACCAACACAGAAAGCCATCCAAAATGAAGAAACAAGAGCAAGATAAATCCTCAGAGACTGGTCTTAAGGAAATGGATATAAGTGATTTACACAATAGAGACTTCAATATAACAATCATAATGATGCTCACAGAGGTCAGGAGAGCAATCCGTGATCAAAGTGAGAATTTCAACAAAGAGATAGAGAATATTCTATTAAAAAATACCAAACAGTTTGCACTTCTCTGATGACTGGTGACGCTGAGCATCTTTTGAAATGTCTATTGACCTTCTGTGTGTCCTCTTTGGAGAAGTGTCTATTCAGGTCCACTGACCATTTTTTAAATTGGATTATTTGTTTTGTTTTTTTTGGGGGGCTGTTATGTTTTATGAGTTCTTTGTAAATTTTGGATATTAACCCTTTATCAGATGTATCATTGGTGAATATCTTCTTCAATTCACTATGTTATCTTTTTGTTCTGTTGATGGTTTTCCTTGGCTTTCAAAAACTTTTTAGTTTGATGTAGTCTCCTTTGTTTGTTTTTTCTTTTTTCCCTTACCCAAGGAGATATACCAGAAAAAATATTGCTGAGAGAAATTTCAGAGATTTTACTATGTTTTCTTCTAGGAATATTATGGTTTTGAGTCTTACATTTAAGTCTTTAATGTATGATGTAAGAACGTGATCTGGTTTCATTTTCTTGCATGTATCTGTCCAATTTTCCCACCATTTATTCAGTAGACTATCTTTACCCCATTGCATGTTCTTGCCTCCTTTGTCAAATATTAATTGACCATACAGGTGTGGGTTTATTTCTGGGCTCTCTATTCTATTCCATTGAGCAATATGTCTGTTTTTATGCTAGTACCACACTGTTTTGATTACAGTGGCCTTGTAGTATAGTTTGATATCAGGTATTGTGATCCCTCCTAGTTTGTTCTTTCTCAAAATTACTGAGGCTATTTGGGGTAGTTTTTGGTTCAGTATAAATTTTTGAAATATTCTAGATATGTGAAATATGTCATTGGTATTTTAATAGGGATTGTGTTGAATCTGTAGATTGCTTTGGATAGTATGGACATTTTAATGATGTTAATTCTTCCAATCCATGAACACAGTATATACTTCCATTTATTGTATCTTCCTCTTCATTCTTCTTGAGTCTTTTTTTATTTCGTTCCTGTGTCTGGGAGTTTTATTCTACCTTGTCCCCTAGCTTGCTGATTCGATCATCTGCTTCATTTAGCCTGCTTTTAATTCTTTCTAATATATCCTTCATTTCAGATACTGTATTCTTCATTTCCTTCTGGCTCTTATAGATAGTTTCTATGTCCTTTTTCATGGTGGTATAGTTACAAGTAAGTTCCTTGTAGTTTTCACTGAGTTCCTTGAACATCCTTATAACCATTATTTTTAATTCAGTGTCTGATAGTTTTCTTGCCTCAATTTCATTTAGCACTATTTCTGGGTCCTCCTTTCTTTTCAATTGGGGGTTGTTTCTTTGTCTCCCCATTTTAGGTGACTCTTCTTGTTTGTTTTTGCATATTAGATTGATCTGCTTTGACTTCTTGTCTTCATGGTGTGATCTTCTGTGGTAGGAGACTTGTGGGACTCAGTGTTGCAGTCTCCTTGATCTCCTGAGCTGAATGCCCTTGACTGTCCCTTATGTCATTTTTGTGGTCTCTAGTTTTAATTGGATTTGGTTGTTGTTGGGCTGTTCATTGGTGGGTCTGTTCCTCTGGCTGGCTGACTGAGAGTCACACAACCCACCACATCTTGAATGCTGTTGTACAGGTGCTGCTACAACAAAACCAAACAATCCAGGAAACAAACCCATACCCGCAAAAATAACCCCCACCCACAGTCACACTATTAACAACAAATGAGCAAATTCTAATAAAGGCGTAAAGAGATTAAGACTGTTATAAAAAAGGAAAAATGAATATGAGATGACTAACAAAGAAAAATGATTTTGAGAGGGTAGAGAGAGGAAATATAATAAGAGTAGGGAATAGAAATAAGGTGAAGAGAAAAGAAAATAGAAAGTAAGAAAAGGGAAGAGTATAGTATGAGGTTTAAACAAAAATTTAAAATATATATATATATTTTGTGCAAAAAACAGGAACCAAATTGGAGCCACCTCAGTAATATCGACAACAAATGAGCAAAGATTAATATAGGTGGAATGGGAATAAGGAGGAAAAAAGGAAGAAAGAAAAGCTTAAGAGATGTCTAGGGGAAAGAAAAATTAGTTTGAGAGGAGAGAGGGAAAATAAATACTAAGAGTGAGGAATGAAAACAGGCTAAGACATGAAAAAATTAAAATTTAAAATGAAAAGAGAAAAAGAATTTTAAACAAAAAAAGAAAAAGGGCAGAAAGAAGGCAAAATGGATTTGGAGAGGGGAATGGTAAAATTTGAGATTTGAAATGCAAAAATAGTGAAGATCTAGAAATAAAATTAAAGAAATGCAACGATAACCACCATACCAACAACCAAGAAGCAAAGACTGATAAAGGTAGAGAGAGAATAAGGGTATTTTAAAACTGGGATAAAGAATGCGAGATGACTAATGACAAGAAAAATTAAGGCTGGAGGGAAGAGAAGTAGTAAGAGTGCAGAACAGAAACAATTCGTAGCAAGAGAAAAATTTTAAATCAAAAATAAGAGGAAGGAAGAAGGTAAAATAGAGTAAGAGGAAGGAGGAACAATATATGAGATTTGAATTAAAGTAAAATATAAAATCTTGTAAAATAACAGGTACAAACTTGAAGGAAAAGGATTGAATGTTAAAAAGCTATTCAGGAGAGAAAATAATACAAATAATGAAGAAGACTGTGGCGGAATTCATCTCAGTAGAATTCAGTGTTTACTACTGTCTTCTCTTTCTGGATCCGCCCCTGTTAATGTCAGATGGTGTCCCATTTTGGCCCTAGGCATCCTATTCAACTGTGAGTGATCCACAGTCTGTGGTTATCTCCTTCAGATTTAGCTGGTTACCACTGTTTTGCCCTGCTGGCATTCCTTCATTTAATGACCCAAGAGGACTGACTGCCAGTACCTTCTCCACTTGCCTCCACAGAGGGCCTCAGGTGCAATCGGGCAGGTGGGAACCCTGAGTCACCCCTGGGGCACACTGTTCAGTCTTCAAGGGAAGATGGTGGGAGTTCTCTTGCCACACATCTTGGTCTGTCCCAGATTCTTTCCAATAACATATGGTTTCTGGTGAATTTGCTGTCCATTTCCTATGAGGGCTCAATCTGTTAAAGGGCCATCTCTTTCCTGCTTGGGGCTGACAGCAGCTCTGTCTAGGCACAGAGCCTGGGCAGGGCCCTGAACACCCCTTGTTGCACTTGTCTCTGATCTCTCTGCTTTGTGGTTTCAGTGGATCAGGGCCCAAGGAACAGTGTAGCTCTTAGTGTCTGGTAAAAAGGGCCCTTTCAGAGCTTTTTCTTCTTTACCCTTTGGAAATGCACCCAGCAGGGGCCTCCTGAGCCTGGCCTCACTGCTCTGCAGAGCCCATAATCCCACAGGTGGCTGCTGGGTTTGGCTGTCTGTGAGGGGACCTGCCTGGCTGCAGCGAATCACAGGCATTCAGCTCCTGGCCGTCCAGTCCCCAACCTGTTGCTCACTCTCAGGAGACTTGGGCCCAGACTCTCCTCTCTGTATAGTCGCCTGCTCACCAGCTGTGCTGCGTTGGGTCCCACAGTCCCTCCAGCGTGACTCTGACTCTATCCCTTTGAGTTCTTTGTTGTCAGAGCCGCTGTGCGCACACTCGTGATCTCCGGGTCCCTGCCAAGTCTCAAGTCTTTCCTCAGCTCCTCTTTTAAAACAGTTTCTGTGTGGCCCCCCACGCTGCAGCACCGAGCCCTGGGGAACCTGTTCTCCATGTGCTCCTCCTTCCCCTAAATCACGAAGTGTCTCTCAGTCAGGGTTGGCCACAGCCTGCCAGAGCCTCCGACGGTTTCAGGTAAGGCTTCTCTCCGGATCTCTCCTGGCCGGTACTAGGAAGAGTCCCGCAGCAACGCTATAACACAGGGCGGTGGCAGGGTGCTCTACTCGCTTCCTCTAGCGATTCTTAGCCTCAGGTGGGCCTGCTCTCCCTGTGCTGTTTTTGCAGCCAGCACCTCCTTGACCTCTCTCTATGCCCCCAGAGCTCATGGCTCCTGAGCACATCCGTAGTTGCCCTGAATCTGCGCAGCCAGAAGAGCTGGGTTGCACAGTGGCAGGGGCAGCTGATCCGCTAGAAGAGCCAGGGCCTCCTGCTTGCATATTGATCAGATGGTTTCCTGCAGGCGGCCAGGCTCTTGCCCGCTCACGCACGTTCCCTGGACTCTCGTCTGCGTAGGCAATTGCACATGCTCTCACTCACCCTCTCTCTGCTGGTTCTTCAAGTTGATTGCTCTCTGATTTAGCTGTAAGACCAGTCCAGGTCTGGGAGCAAGTGAATGGTGCTTCCAGCTATTCTGCAGCCATCTCAGATCCCCTTGTCTTTTATTTCTGATTTCATTTATTAAGGTCCTCTCTCTCCTTTTCTTGATGAGTCTGGTTAAATGTTTATCAATTTTGTTTATCTTTTAAAAGAAACATTTGTTTTGGAGGTGAAATTTTATGCTTCATAGTGGGTAGTTTATTTGTTTTGTTTTAACATATCTTTTTCCTGCAGTGTTTTACAGCATGAAAACTTTGTTTCTTTATTTCTGTCACTTATTAGCAGATCTTGATGTAATGTAATAGATGAACATAATTTTAAGCCAGGTGTCTTTGATTTTAGGAAATAAATTTAATTGATGAAGCAATGTAGAATGTCTTGCATATTGATCAGATGGTTTCATGTAACAGATATTTTGAACACTTAAATTTAAATATTTATTATATGATTTTGTATGATTTATCCTTATAGCTCATATAATGATGTAAAAACCATGTTAAGATTTTATTCATTGCTAGTTCCAGAGAAATGTATTTTGCATCTATTATTTAGACTAATAAAATAAGCAGAAAAAGACTATATGTTGAATAATTTGGGAACATAGTAATAGGTAAAAATTAAGTATAATGTGATGGCAGTTTCTATTTTCAGTAGATTTTAAACTTTATTACACTCCTGTGTTCTTATATTGTAAATATGTAAATCGCCAAAGGAGCTCTATTGTGATTAGCCCTCAAACTTCTTTTTTTTTATAAATTAAATATATTGAGGTGACTTTTTAAAAACTAAATACCAATTTTCTTTTTAGGTTTGATCCAGACCGATTTGATAATGAATCGATAAGGAAAACTTTCTCCTTGCTTGGATTCTCAGGTGCCCAGGAATGCCCAGAGCTGAGGTGAGATGATAGAATGAGTAAAGTGAAAGGAAAGGTATCAGACTTCGCACTAATAAAGTTGATGAGAAATGAGCAGTCTGCATAATTAAAGTGTGATTGTTAATCTTTAGTAACTAGTCAACTCTCCTCCTGACTAGGTTTGCATATATGGTGACCACAGTACTGCTGAGTGTGTTGGTGAGGAGACTGCACCTACTTCCTGTGGAGGGACAAGCCATTGAAACTAAGTATGAACTGGTAACATCCGCCAAGGAAGAAGCGTGGGTCACTGTCTCAAAGAGACATTAAAATGTTCTACATTTACCTTTGTTGAGGAAAATGGCCATTTAGAAAATCTGTATTGAATCCTTTTATAAACCTAACTGTGTAATGTAAACACATACTAGTACTTTATTAAGTAAATTTGAACTTTTGTGTATTAGATTTTCTTAATGTATGATGTACATTTGTCTTATCTCTTTCTATGCCATTCTTTGCATATACTTAGTTTATCTCTAAAGTTAATGTTCTTGAAAAGAGAACTTATTTTGTAGAATTTGGAGAACATGTTTTTCTGAATATTCATAAAAGAGAAACAAAAGCCTATTTGTTTTCATAATTCCAATAAATTACCTTAAAGGGATGGGAAAGGATTTTTCAGAATTTTATTTCTTGGATTAATATTTTTATTTTCTGAGTATAAATTAATTTGTGTTTAGTCATTGCTGTTGGGTTTCATGATTCAGTGGGTAGCCTGTCTTGTATTTGCTCTTTCTATGCCTCCCCAGACAATAGTGTGCATTTCATGAATTATACAAGTCTCATCATGTTGAAATGTTCCGATCATTTGGAAAATAACACAGTTGGTCTTTAATGCCAAAGTTAGAAAATAAAACTGAGTCTTGTTGGTCCTTCTGTTTTTCTGCAAATCTTATTAGCACTAAATTATTCCACTAATTCTCATTGTGGAAAAAAACAGAATTCCTAAATTTATTTATTATGTCATATAGTTAACATAATGAATTTTTTTAAAGATTTTTTTATTTTTAGAGAGAAAGGGAGGGAGGGAGAAAGAGAGGGAGAGAAACATCAATGTGTGGTTGCCTCTACCCCCTACTGGGACCTGGTCTACAACCCAAGCATGTGCCCTGACTGGGAATCAAAACAGGGACCCCTTGGTTCTCAGGCTGGCACACAATCCACTGAGCCACACCAGCCAGGGCTGAATTTATTATTAAGAAATGAGAGAGCACTAACCAAAAAACAAAAACAAAAAAAAACAACCCAAATTAAAAAGAAAACAAAGATGGGTGAAAGTAATTGTAAAATATTTGACAGAAAGGTTTAATAACCATCATACATATTGGTAAGAAAACATACAATTGATAAATGAATAAAAGATGAATAGCAGCTCTTACAGGAGGAAATAACTAGTAAACTTTTAGAAAAATGGTCAGTCTCACTAGTAAGCAAAAAAATGGGGCTATTTCAAAATATTTTAAGTATTGTATAACATTCACACTTTAGTACTGGTAAGTTTTGTATCCTAATACTTTTTTATTGAAGCACTGTATTTTAGTTC
The DNA here is from genome assembly GCA_004024845.1 of Tonatia bakeri. Taxonomy (NCBI): domain Eukaryota; kingdom Metazoa; phylum Chordata; class Mammalia; order Chiroptera; family Phyllostomidae; genus Tonatia; species Tonatia bakeri. Next base: position 29,855 of record PVIA01008545.1, on the reverse strand, counting down.
ACTTTTTTTTGGTTATGCTGTTCTTAAAGACTTCTTTTTTAAAAATACATTTTTTAAAGACTACAGCTGAAGGCAATATGCCAAGTGCAGATAGAGAGGAAAGGGAGAAAAATGAAAAATGTTGTGAGTGAGCTTATTTTTGAAACTGCTGCATTTAATTTGTAAATTTAATTTCAAGAATGTACCCTAGTTCTTAATTATTCTTTTATGCTGTGTTTGTGGTTAAAGAGCTAACATTTTAGACCTAGTTATGAGTGGTTAACTTAGAATTTAATTAGATGCTGGCTTTATTTCTGACAAAAATATTTAACTTATGGAATAATTTATATTCAAAAATCTTAAGTCAAGTGTATTCATAGTTCCTAGCATCATGTTGTTTCTAAAAAGGTATGTTTCAAAATAAGTTGTTAAATTTATTCCCAGCCAGGTATCATGGTTTTGTGCATGTAGCGCATCTTCCTTTGTTGTCCAAGTACCTTAAACTGGTTTGGAAATTGGCAGTGAGAGTTTAGAGTAGGCAACTGATATGTAAACCAAGTGCTAGTAAAATCAGGTGAGATCAGTGGAATTTCAAAGTAAGTGGGACCTCATCAGCCACGACCAAGGCAGAAACAGGGCAGCTGAGCCAGAGTTGGCACGTTGCCAACAAGCGAGGCCCTCCCTGTGTATTCTAATAATGGCTGGAATCAAGGAGAATGGAGGCCAGAAGAATCGTCTACATAAGTACATTTTATTCATAGTTAGTTACGTGACTAACTTAAAACATTAAAAGATCATCTTTAAAAGGATTTAAAAAACAAAATACTATTAACTATGTATAAAACAAGTTGTTCATTCCCTGTTATTCTTACTGAGCCCTTTGTGTTGATCAAATGACTGATATTTAGTAGCCACAGTGTCACTAATGGTTTGTCACAGAACTCTAGCAGGGCTCTTAAGTTTTGTAGCTTTGGGGTTTTTTAAAACTATTCGTTCACTGATTGTGATGTGCATTCTTTTTGATAGATATAGTTCAGCAGTTTATTGTTAAAAACATCAGCACAACACATTTTTATGGAATGAAAAGGCTTTTCCACATGTGCTCATAAAATTCAAGTCCAAGTTAATTCTGTACATGTGTTTGGGAAAAATAAAAACCTCATATGGTGTTTATTTGGCCCACAAATGTGTAGTTTCATTTTTTTATATATATAGATTCTACTTTATAGATCCTATGTCAAAATTTGTTTTCTTTATCTTAAAATAGTTTGTACTTTAAAAATAAACATTGTTTTTTTTATTATGAAAGTTATATAGGTTTGTTGTAGAAAAATCTAGGAAATAATAGAAATACAAAAATAGCAAACTCGGTCAATGATAGTCCCACTACTTGAAGTTCGTCAGTGTTAAACTTTGAGATAAATCCTTCCACTCTCTTTTGTATCCACATATTTCTGTAGACACACTATATATACTGTTCTCTTCATTTAGTATATTATGAACAATAGCATTTTCTGCAACTGGAACATTAGTATTCTTCTCATGCAGGAAGTAAGCACAGATTTTTGGCATTCTTTTCTCTCTTTCCCTTCGCAGCTATTCTTTTTATTCTTTTCCACTTTAAAAATATTCTCATTTCTCCATCTGTGCTAATAAAACAGTTATATGTTTGTACATCTAAGTTGCTAAAGTTATAGAACAATGTAAAATGAACAATTAAAAAAAGAAATTACTATCCTGAAGAAAATCTTCAGTATCATTAAGTTCAAATTGAGATGGCATTTCAACTTTTATGAGGAAATCTTAAGAATCTTTCTTATTGTTTCTGGATTCTGGGGCAAACAGATTAAGATTCTTCCCTGAAGACATCTTTATTTTTTTCTCTAGCTCCATTAAAAGCACTGTTAACCTATAAAATTTTTCCCCATGTGAATATATTGACAGATTGAAAACCACTTAAAAACACAATTCTACCATGTGTAAGACTGAGGACATGACCAGTAGCATCAAGGAGTGGTTTAGCAGCTGTGAGAGAGAAATGGACACCATTTTCAAGGGCAGGTTTTATATAATGTCAACCAATTGATACCAGTGACCTTATTTTTCTTCTCAGCCGGTCCTCCGCCTGTTTCCTAAGTTACTAAAACCAATGACTGAGGTAGAAGGGGAGGAGTTGGAGGGGAGGATATGACAACAAAGCAGTTACTGTTACTACAAAAGTCAGAGGAAATCAGCACAGCCAAAAAGGCTTAATAATACAATGTTGTTTTGAACTGTTGTGAGTGACCTGCAGTGATAAAAAGGAGTGAGACTGAAACTTGCAGTGATAGTTAAGCTGAAAGTAGAACAAGGGACTGGAACGGCAGTCGTTACAAACCAAGTCCATACTTTATATACCTATCTCATTTAGTTCTTAGAGCGTGACAGTAGGTTCAATGTCAGACTAAAATAGTTTTTCATTCCTGCTAGAAAAAATACTGTAATTGAAGATAGTTAGATGCTAAGAAACAGAAAGTAAACAAGATCTAAACTTCAAATTATCTTAATATCTTCAGTGGGGTTTAATGGTATGTTTCTTCTTATTTAAAATGGAATCAAACGATAGTTTCAAATGATATACTGTTCATAACAGCTAAAGAAAGTGATTAATAGTATTGTAACAGCAGTATTAAAAGAAATGATTAAAAAGTGAACTAATGCTGCCAACTCAACCACCTATACAACTGTTTAAATTTTTTCCTGCTTACACATACATATTTTTACCTGTTGCAATTATAACAATGTGGTTCCTTTTCACTTAATGAATTTTAACCATTTTCTTTTGTTACTTTTTTGTAAGGGCTTCAGGGAATAGATGTTTTGGGGGGGCGTGAATAGACTTTTAAAATAGAAACCAATTTAACATTTGATTTACAGAATTTTATGGCACTGAATGAATGGATAATTGTAAAATTTGAATTGGGAGCCATTTTGTAAAACATCCAGGCAATAAACAAAAGGTGGGAAATGATATTACTTTTCTAGTTGCACTCTCCAATGACTAGGTTTACAGTTTGGTGGCTGTCTTTATAGAGATTGTGAGAGGATCTTGTTAGAATATGTGATAAAATGCCATCAGCAAATAAGTCACAAATATATCCTGTTGAGTAATTACGGAAGATACACACATTTATTTACATTTAAAATTCTTTCAAACATGGCTGGTGTGGCTCAGTGGATTGAACACTGGCCTGCAAACCAAAAAGTCACTGGTACGATTCCCAGTCAGGTCACATGCGTGGGTTGTAAGCCAGGTCCCCAGTGGGGGACATGCAAGAGACAAGCAATAGATGTTTCTCTCCCTCTTTTTCTCCCTTTCTTTTCCTCTCTAGAAAGTAAATAAAATCTTTAAAATAAAATAAATTACTTGCAAATTCTTGTTTCAATTTTTAACGCATGATAATAGTGAATGAAACGGTGCTACCTCACCATTGTAACTATATCATAGATAAAATTGTAAAGTGCCTGTCTCCAAAAGGGCAATAAATATTTTTGAATAAATGAATGTAAATAAGTGAAATCTTCATTAAGGTTTTCTGTTCATGTAAAATAAAGTAAAGGACATTATTGAAGTTACTAAATAGTTGAAAGATTTCTAGGTAGCCAAACTACCTCTAATGCTAATTGTATTTTGTGACGTGCTAAGTACCTCGTTACTGGAAGTATTTAAGAAGATGTATGGATGCCTTTCAGTGATGCCTGTATTAGAAGTGAACAGAGGTTTATAATAGCCAGTACTTATATAAATATCAACCAAAACAGTTGGTAATAGGTACTCCTTTTTTCCTTCTGTGTCATGAGATCATTATTAAACCAGGAAAAGTTTAAGGATCTGAGTCTTTTTATTACATTAGCAAGAGTATTCTTTCCCAAATTGTGTCTCATGGAAAACTATCCTGTGGGGTACTTTGAGAAAAAGATTCCTGGATCATATTCATTCATACTCAGATTCTCCATACTAAGTTCTTTCTCATATATATGTAATACATATTAATACAGTGGAAGTGCTGAGTTCTACTCTAAAGAACCTATTTTACCTTGGTTTAACACTTAATGTCCCAAATGTATTTAATGAAAGTATCCCCTTTTCCAGGCATATCTATTACCCTATAAAACCAGTGTCTCAGAAGTAATGTTCTAGAGCAGTGATTTTCAACTCATGTGCTGCAAGAATTTTTAAACCATGCAGTAACTGACTATTTAGTCAGGGGCACTGACTTCTTTTCCATTAGACTGTTGAATTAAAAAAAAAAATGACAACAGCCAATACAACAGTAGCCATCAATGTGAATGAGTCAAAATTATACCTATTTTTTGTCAGATTGGCAAAAAACATGTTTTGGTGTGCCTCAGAATTTTAGTAATTAGTTTATATATGCCATCGATGAGAAAGATTGAAAATTACCCATCTGAATCACAAGAAGTACCATCCACATCTGTGCTTAACCAGCAGGGAGAACCAAAAATTTTCATGTCCTGAAGCTTAATAACACTTGGAGCTCTCCTGGTCTGGAGTTTGGAAGCAGCTCAAGGACCCTTTAGGTTAGTGGCCAATAAGGAAGGACTTGTAGTTGACTACATGACAAAGAACACAAAGGCTTCTGTTATAAGCTGTAGTGGGGGAAGAAGCAGAAGAACCATTATTTTTGTTATTTTTAGTGTATGAGCAAGAGAGTTAAACTAGGTATCTTATCAAGGATAACTGTCAACATTGATGCTAAGTAGGAATATTGGAGAACTTTCAGAACGAGAAGAAATAAAACATTTGGTTTACTATGTTAAAGAGCAATATTTATTACTGTCACTTGTATGAAATGTTGCTTAATTATATGCCAGCACTAGGTGTGCTCAACTTTTATGTTTTGTTCCTTGTGTTGGCAAGGTCATCAGCTAATCAATAACTGATTTTTAAAGCTTAAAAGAACCATGTAAAGATTATATGCCATGGCCTGCTAGCTAGCTAAAAATTTAGAGAAGCCTAGGGCTTCTGGGAGTAGTAATGTTATTAGGCTTTCCCTTTGATTTTTCTCATATCCTTCTGAAAATATGTGTTTAAGTCTATGTTGCTATTATATTCATAGAATTTTGTTAAGCTTTCAAGAAGATGTAGATTGAGAAGGAATTGGGAAATTAAAATATATATATATATATATATATATATATATATATATTCTGGATACAGAACCTTTGAGGGAGATGCAAATGTGTTTTGAATGTTAAATTTACTTAGATTTAAAAATACATAACTTCAGGCAAAGTTGCCATGACAACCTTGCTTAATGTGTGTATAAATTTTATGTCTGTCTCTGAGGTTTTCATCTTTCCCAATACAGAGTTTAATCACAAGAATTGGGCACTGTGGTATACTCATATTTCTATCTGCATGGTGCCCTGTTGGAATTGTATAATTTTGGAAAATGCAAATCAAGCAGTAGGGCAGCTCTATAGCACAGTGATTCCACCAAGATAAACGTCACTTTGTTTTCTCCATGATCAGAGAATGATCTGACTTCAAACCCAAGATGAAATTTTACGTAGAAGTAGAACCATGAGTCTGTTCTGAGTTTCTGTTTTTTTTCTTATTCAGAGGAATTGCAGGAGGTCCATAGGAAATTTGGGAAATTCTCTTGGTCAGCCCCCAAACTGATTCAGCCTCCCTGGGGTCATCTAAAACTAATCTGTAGATCATCTAATGAACCTAAAACTAATCTGATGTTCCCTACCCGGCCTGGTGGGTGCATGGTGGCCTAAACTCCAATCCAGCAACACTGGAGAGAGAGTGTTACCAGACCTCTTTCATTCCACTTCAGATACCCTTGTCTGCCAAGCTCTGTCTTACGTATCAGGGGCCAGGATTTTGGAGACCCAAAGTTTACAACGAAGGAACTCTCATCCTCAATTCTGGAAATACAAATTTATTTAGCAATGGAAGAAGGGGTAATCACTGGTACCTTTTAGTAACAGTACCTGTGACTTTTACTTAAGACCAGGGTGTCTAAAATTTTGAGATGCTTGTTAAAAAGCGGTGTTTGTGTTTTATATTTCAGTTCCTCTGTGGTGCAGTTTTTATTATTTATTAATATATTTTATTGGTTATGCTATTACAGATGTCCCATTCTCCCCCTTTATTCCCTTCTGCCCTGCACCTCCCCCCCCACCAGCATTCCTCCCCCTCGGTTCATGTCCATGGGTCGTACATATAAGTTTTGGCCGCTATACTTCCTATACTATTCTTAGCCTCCCCCTGTTTATTTTGTACCTACCATTTATGCTTCTTATTCTTGTACCTTTTACCCCATTCTCCCTCCTCCACTTCCCCACTGATAATCCTCCATGTGATCTCCATTTTTGTGATTCTGTTCCTGTTTGCTTAGTTTGTTTTTGTTCGTGTTGTTTTTCAGGTTCAGTTGTTGATAGTTATGAGTTTGTTGTCGTTTTACTGTTCATAGTTTTGATCATATTCTTTTTCTTAAATAAGTTCCCTTAACATTTCATATAATAAGGGCTTAGTGATGATGAACTCCTTTAACTTTACCTTATCTGGAAAGCACTTTATCTGCCCTTCCATTCTAAATGAAAGTTTTGTTGGATAGAGTAGTCTTGGATGTAGGTCCTTGCCTTTCATGACTGTGAATATGTCTTTTCTGCCCCTTCTTGCCTGTAAGGTCTCTTTTGAGAAATCAGCTGATGATAGTCTTACGGGAACTCCTTTGGAAGTGACTGTATCCTCTTCTGTTGCTACTTTTAAGATTCCCTCCATATCTTTAGTCTTGGCTAATGTGATTATGTTGTGCCTTGGTGTGTTCTTCCTTGGGTTCAACTTCTTTGGGACTCTCTGAGCTTCCTGGACTTCCTGGAAGTCTGTTTCCTTCACCAAATTGAAGAAGTTCTCCTATATTATTTGTTCAATTCCAATAAGTTTTCAATTTGTTGCTCTTTCTCTTCTCCTTCTGGCATCCCTATGATTCAGATGTTGGAACATTTAAAGTTGTCCTGGAGGTTCCTAAGCCTCTCCTCATTTTTTTGAATTTTTGTTTTTTCATTCTGTTCTGGTTGAACATTTTTATTTCTTCCTTCTACTCCAAATCGTTGATTTGAGCCCCAGTTTACTTTCCTTCACTGTTGGTTCCTTGTATATTTTTCTTTATTTCACTTTTCATAGACTTCACTTTTTCCTCTATTTTGTGACCATATTCAACCATTTCTGTGAGCATCCTGATAACTAGTATTTTGAACTCTGCATCTGAGAGGTTGGGTATCTCTTCATCGTTTAGTTCTATTTTTGGAGCTTTGATCTGTTCTTTCCTTAGGGCCATATTTTTGTGTGTGTGTCTCAGCGCAGTTGTTATGTAGTGAGGGGTGGAGCCTTAGGTATTCACCAGGATGGAACAACCCATGTTGCTGTGTTGTGGCATTGTATGTGGGGGAGGGCTCCAAAAGGGAACAATGCCGCTTGCTTGCTCTAGGCTTCCAGTCACTTCCTCCACTACCCACAAGCAAATTGGGCCCTTCTGGTGCTGATTCCTGGGTGGGTGGGTTTGTTACGTTCTAGGACCCTGTGGGTGTCTCCAGTGAACTCTCCTGTGAGGCTGGAATTTCTCCCACTGCTGCAATCCCCACACATTTTTACCACTATAGGTTTTGAGGCTTTATTTCCCCATGCTGGGAACCCTGGGTTATGTGGTGTGTTTCATCCCCAGTTGTTCTTCCTGGTTTGTCCTCATGCAAACGTGGGACCACCCAGTCTGTCAGATGCTGCCTTGCTGTGAGTCCTCTCCTCTGCGGCTGCCTATCTCTGCCCCTCCTACTGGTCTGGATGAATGTTTCTTCTTTAACTCCTTGGTTGTTGGACTTTCATACAGTTTAATTTTCTGGCAGTTCTACTTATTTTTTGTTTTTAAATTTATTGTTGTCCTTCTTTTGATTGTGTGAAGAGCCAAAGTGTATCTACCTATGCCTCCATCTTGGCCAGAAATCTCATGATACCAATTATTTACACTTGATACCTTCAACTTCACTATGGTGCAGTCTTTAAAAATTAATGTTTTATGATAATTTAAGAACCCCTGAAGACAGTTAATTAACTAAGCTGAGGTCAAAGGTATGATCTATTCATTTATTAGCTTTTGTTTACTTTAGTTTTAATAGATTTTGGAATACTATGTTACATTTAAGAGAACCCATGGATACCTTCTAATCCAATCCCCTTATATAAGTGAAATTTATACTGGAAGACTTTGTTTTGTATAGGGACGTGCTCAGGTTCATACAGTTATTTTTTTCTAACTTGTTCAGAATGTGATTTCCTTTTGATTTCATTGTATTCTCTAGAGGAAGAATTTAAAACAAAGAAAGGGCCCGCTAAGTTAAAAAAACAAACAAACCTGGTTTAATTAGTATACTTATGTTATTGGTAACTGAGAGAAATAGTGTAATAGTCTCCTAAAAACAGGTGCTTGGAAAAAGATGTCCCATAGACTATGCTATGATGTTTATAAACGTTTTTGAGTTTTTTGGAGGAGGTACAATCAGTGCTGACTACATAATTTGTGGAGCCCAGTGCAGAATGAAAATGTGGGTCCTTGGCCACAATCACCAACTCCCTGCTAATGTAGTCCTATTGCTGCCCTGGGAAGAACACAGCCTGCAGGGGTAGGGAGAGGAAGGCCAGCTGGGGCACAGGAAGCAGGGTGCTGGTCACTGAGAAACTGTACAAGGCAAGGAAATAGGCTCCAAGCCCCTAGTGTTTGCTCCATGATCCCTCTAGACTTCAGTTACAAAACACAAACTTAAAACTACAATTTTGAAGAATTTACTATGTTGTTCTCAAAGCATGAACCCCCTCGCGTAGGGCCCTTCTGAGCAGTGGGTCCCTGTGGGGCTGCACTGGCTACAACCCATAAAGATGGCCTTGGGGTACGTCTTACCTTACTTGGAGTGGTGCTGTGACTCAGTGGTTTTGAGGGCTATACTTCCTGGTGATGTCTTATTTATGATTTATCATTTAGTTGTTTAAACCTCTCTAGGATATCTTAAAATTATTTACAGGGTAGTAAGTAGATGCCAAACATTTTTTTAAAATAAAAGCTATTTCACAGTACACAGATTTATTAAAGTTGCAAAAGTGCTCAAGTCCACTCAAAATCTCATCCTAGTCCCTATTTCACTGATGGGGCTTTTACTCTCCTATATTTTAATCCTAATTTCCAAAAATCTTTCTGCTGGAAGGCAAAATGGTATTTTTCCCTGAAATATCATCATAAAATCTTATGAAATATTTCAGTGATGTGAGTCATTTACTTATTCATCTGGGTAGACATTTAGCTAATAGAAGTAGCTAACAGAAATATGTGAGAAATATATTGTTAATTCCTGTGGAGGAGGAAGGAAGAAATCCTACTGATGTATTTTTAAGTGTAGTTAAATTCAGTGTTCCCTGCCACTTTAAAATAACCAAAATTATTCTGTTCTGCTCCTTTCTTTCCAAGACACTACATAAAATTACTTTGACAAAGAAAATCATGAATCTTTTTTTCTATTAATCTCTCCTATGTTCCATTTCATGAACATAGCAACCAGTATCCTTATTCCTATCAACCTTGTATTTAATACACAAGTGAAACTTATTACCATGCACTGTGGGGTTTAGTTAGCAATCTTGTCCAAGTGTAACCTTTCTGCAATATTACTGAAAGTGGCAAGAAACAGATTGTTATGAAAAAAAAAGTTGGCAGGCCCTGGAAGGGCGGCTCAGTTGCTTGGAGCATTCTCCTGTACATCCAAAGGTTGCAAGTTTGATCCCCAGTCAGGGCATGTGTCTAGGTTGTGCTTCCGTCTCTTGTCAGAGCACTTATGGGAGGCAACCAGTCGATGTTTCTCCCTCTCCCCCCACCCCATTATCCTTTCTCTAAAAATCAAGAAACATATTCTTGGGTGAGGATTAATTTTTTAAAAAGTTGGCAGCTTTGGAAATTATGCATGCTGTAGGTAAGTTAATATTCAGCATATAAGTTCTAATGGTATTAATGCACACTCAGAAAAACTGGTGCATTTCAAACTCTTAGTAATTCATGTTATTAAATGAAGGTCAGTATGGTTTTCAGTAATAAAAACCCAGTTCATACATTTTGAGGCTTGAAGTTTTATAAATTCTTTAACATAATTTAAAACAAAAATAGCTGAGTTTAGAAATCCAGTTTTTGTGAACTGATTGGTGACCTGTCTGCTCTGAGGAAACCATTATCTGTTTTATTCATTAGTTCTGAAATTCAGTGTTTTTTGGAGGGAGGAATGTGTAAAGCCAATTTTAGTAGGAATGAAAGAATTGGATTATTCTTCAAAATCATATGCCTTTCGAGATAAATGCCTACCCCATTGTTATACCCGTACACATTGATATATTATCATGAATAATTTCAGATTTATATTGTTCACTCTCATGGTTTCATGGAAAAAAATTCTTTTTATTTTCAAGAAAGGGAGCTATTTTGTTGTCTGTCACAGGAAACTATTACGTATTACTAAATACTTAAGTATAATTCCTCCAGGTTGTATCTTGGGTATATGGTATTTCCTCTCTTCATAAGAGTAATTTCTTGAAGAATGATTTTTATTAGATATTGGGTAGTGTAAAGGGATTATTGTTGAGTTTGTTTGATGTGCTAACAATATTATGCTTATGTAGCAAAAATGTCCTTATTTTTTAGAGATATATCCAAAAGTATTTAGGGGTTAAATGTCATGATTAGTATAATTTTCCTAAAAATCTTTAGCATAAGAGTAATATGAAAAAATAATGTAAAATAGAAACTATCGTTACATCTAATCAATGAGTATTTTGTGTATTCATTATATTATTGTCCATACTGTATGTTTGTAATTTCCATAATAAAGAGACTAAAACATTAACTTATTTCTTAAAAAGTGTCTTCATATAACTATACAGCATGGAATGCTCTGTTGTACAAAAAAACTTTAAAAAATAGTTTGGTATATTTTTAGCCATTAAATAAATATCCCTAAAATGGAGACCAAAGTTTATATCATTAAAACTGAAACCAAAGTCTCAGATGATAAAGCTTGCCTAAAAATATAAATCTTAGATTCCAACCATTGATCTTTTCTTCTAATTCTCATCCAAGTATATGAAAATTGACTTCAGAGGAAGAGGAAGGAAGAGAGAGAGACAGAAACAGAGACAGAACAGAGACACATCAATCAGCTGCCTCCCAATGCACCTGACCCACTGGAGATCCAACCCGTAACGTAGGTGTGTGCCCTGACCTGGAATTGAAACGGCTAGCTTTTGGTGTACAGGAACAGTCCCCAGTCGCCTGAGCCACCCAGCCAGGGCTCCAGGCATTTATCTTTTGATCACAGACTGAACATTTTTGTTTTTCAAATACTTAGTGTGTTCTAAGTATATGCACTTGATATGTAAATTTCCTGATTGTCTTAAATCTGACCAAAACCCAGAAATGTGTATAAGTACTATAAAATATTAACAACTGATCATTATTTTTTTTTTGTTTGGAGTGAGAATGGGAAGCTGTTAACCATTTCATTGTTTGAATAAAAAGCTCTGCTTGCATTTCTCCTGAGTATTGTATGATATTTCTAATAGGGAACTTAACTGTACAAGAAGGAGTTCTTTTAAATTTCATGGAAATGTGTATCATATACATAGTCATTCATTGAAATATATTTTATGTGTATATAAAATTATATACATATGTATCCAATTTGGTATTGCCTGATACAATCATATAGCAGCCAGAAAACTAGTTTTGAAATTCTCCAGGTAAAACGCAAAACAGTCCAAAGTATCTTGATGAAGAAGGAAGATATTTAACAGTTTCTTATTTAATGTTTCTAAGCATTTAATCTAAAGTCAGGAAAAGAGATGACTATTACAGGAACTGCCATTGTGTGGATATCAAACAGTTGGTATTATTCTTCAGATGCCGTAGATGCTATTTGTTCTCAAACATTTTTCTGAAGTATGATAAAACACAGTAACAAATACTAGCTGAACCTCTTGCCAGTGTTAAGGATACTAAAACTAGTAGTTGATACCATTTCAGGCAGACTGAAAATCTGGGGGCAAAGAATTAATGATGCAAACAATGCCAGTAATTAGAATGTCAACAGAGCACAGGAAGAATGTGAGGAAAAGTCTGGAGTGGATGAGTGTGTCTTCTATGTATTGTAAGACAAGCAATGTAAACAGTTCAGTTAAGCAACATTTATTTTTCCTGTGCCCATACTATCAGGCATTGTATTATGTATGTTACCTTACTTTTCTCATTTAAGTGTAGAGTTACTGGGATGATATACAACTGGGGAATTCCACAGACATAGTGCATCTTTATTTCAGCAGAAGAATTCGACACTTTCTCTCCAGTCTGTGACGATGATGATGAAATCTGTGATAGCTGTGAGTCTAAGGTACAGTCACAACTGGCCAAATTTAAGGTACTGGTATATTGACAGTGGCTCTTAACAATTGGGTAAGGCTTACCTTGATTTATTCAACATTCTTACTCAAGTTTGGGAAAAGGCCAAAGTGTAATTTATTGGAAATAAATATAAAGAATTGCAATTACACTCTAAAAAATAAACTCTACTTGGCATGATAGCTACTATATAAAAAAAAAAACTAGGAGTTTTTAATGCTTACTTTGAATCAAGCTGATGGTAAAATTGCTTTAAAAAGTCATCTGGTGCAGCATTAATGGAAGTATTCTCTCTGATTTTGGGAGATAATAGTCTCACTGGACTCTTAGAAAAATAATCCATGTTCATTTTATAAAATTAGGGTTAGTAAAACCAAAAAGCCCTGCAATTTCACCACTCAGATTACATGTATTTTTAGAGCTCTTGTAGCTGTCTTCCTTTTTGCTTAAATTATCTCCCCGGCAGCAGAAGTATTTATGTCTTGGGGTTCTTAGGGTCTGCTGAGTATTAAATCTCCCCTTAGCGGAGATTCCCAGCTTCCAGAAATTGGAATCATGGACCTTCAGAGCCAGAGAGATAGTTTCATCTGCATCACCTGGACACTCCTTAGAACTATAAATTGGACTAGACCATCTCAATGAGAATATCTGGGGGTCGGATCTAACAATCTGTGTTTTAACAAGCCCTCCAGATAATGCCAATTCACACTGAAGTTAGTTTGAGAACTGACTTGAGTTTAATGCTTTGATTTTTCAGATGAGGAAGTTAAGATCCATATAGGGTGTCGCAAATTGGTTTGAGAAAGTACAATGCTGGAATCCCCACACAGTGATTCCTAGGATGATGAATCATCCCTTAGGGAGATGTGTTTATTCGGGTAATTGCTAAGCAGTATTTGAAAGAATGCCAGGTGTCAATAGTATAATGGGAGAAGAGCCTACCGTTTAACTCACTGGAAGGGCTTCTTGCAAATCAACGGTAGCCCTTCGATACATTGAACTTTAGTCTAAAAAAAAAAGTTTGCTTGATCTAATATATTTTATTCACTCGATTATAAGTGTCTTATTCCCTGAGGCACGTTTATGTGCCATGTAAGTAACTACTACCCCATTCCATCACTGCTGCTCTCTAATTAATCTCTGGAGTGACCTGCAGCATTCATTTTTTTTTTAAACAAGCTCATCACACTTAAGTTTGAGAATCACTAATATAGAAGATATTTAAAGTGGTTAAAACTGGTTGGATTGGACCAACATTTTCAATGTCTTTTTAGTTAGGTTCCACAGTGAAGACTCAAAACACTTTGCTAATATGCTTATCATAAAATCAATGCAATAACATCAGAGATAGCTCCAGAAGTTTGTAATGGAACAGCATCGAAATTTTTTTTTTGAGGAAGTATAATATACTTTTCTTATCATCTGGGAAAAGGGTGGAGGGCAGAGAGTCACTGTAGGAGGAACCAGAGATCACAAAAGCAAGAACAAGAGTTGAAATAATGGATCCTGTTCTAAACTACAAATGTAGCCAACTTTAACTATCGCAGTACAGAAAAGGTCACAGCCGTTGTCAGGGATTTTAGTTTTTAGAGATTACATTGTGTGGAACAGTCAGATTTAGGAAAAAGATACATTTGGGGAGTAAGAACAGAACTACAAGATCAAAATGCTCTACCTTGAATTTTTGTAGCATTTAACATTTTTGAAGGTGCCTTCACATAAGCTTTTATTTTCTCCATGTACAAGCTCTTAAGGAAGGAAATTAGTACGAGCAAAACCGTTTCAGAAACTCTAACGAATCACGAAGAAAAGATAGCGAAGACGATATAACCAGAGAAGTGACAGAAGAGGTGGTCAGTGAGGAAGCGGGGCAGACACAAAAAGGTCCAGGGAACGGGCAAAATAGCTTTAACGGGCAAGTAAATGCAAAAAAAGCCAGGGTGCAGGAAATTTGGGATCAGGAAACTGGAATGTACTTATGTGATGGATGAGGTCAAAGATGAAGAGAAAAGTGAAAAGCAATGCGGGACTTAAAGCTGCATGGAAGTTTCGTGGGCTGACAAGTCCCTCAGGCCAATGACCACAGCAAGGCCTCAGACCTCAGGCTGAGCAACACGCGGGGACGCCGCGGAGGGCGCCGGCGGGAAGATGTCAGGGCCGAGTGAAGCGTTCACTCTGGACTAACAAAGGCCGCCGGGGGGATTTCCCACAACGCGCAGCCGGCGGGGGGCCAAAGGGTTAACGGCGCTCCCGACTCCCGCGCGCATCCCGGCCCCCAATCCGGTCGTCGCTAGGAGACGCCGGAAGTGGGGGAGGGGTGAGCGCGGGGCGGAGGGTGGGAATCTTTTTCCAGGCGCTCTAGGCCGAGCGAAGGAGAGGAGCGCGCGTGCGCGCGCCTGGCCAGCTGTCGCCGCGGTGACTGTCCTCGGAGTCCGTCGGCTCGCGCCCCGCCCCCGTCCCCGCTGACCCCTCCCCTGTCGCGCGCGCGGGGGGTGTTTCTCGCTCCTCCCGAGTTCGGCTGCCGTGGCTGCTGCTCCTCCTCTCCCAAGCTTGGGTTTCCCTGGCGCTGCGGCCGCCGCTGCCTCTGCGGTCTGTATGAGGAGGAGGAGGAGGAGGATGTGAAGATGGCGGAGCTGCAGATGCTGCTCGAGGAGGAAATCCCGGGGGGGCGCCGGGCTCTCTTCGACAGCTACACGAATCTGGAACGGGTGGCCGATTACTGCGAGAACAATTACATCCAGGTGAGACGCGTCAACTGGCCCGGGTGCGCGGAGCTTCGGGGTTGTGAGCGGCGCGTGGGACCCCCCACCGCGGGCTGGGGGCGCACGGCGCACGGGCTGAGGCCCGGGCGGGGACCGGCCCTGCGGCGCCCGCGATTGGGGGTGGGGCGGGGTGGGAGTTGGGGCTGGTGAATGGATGAGAATTCTCCGGGTGGAGGAAATCGGAGGTTTAAAACATTTTTAAAAGCCGTGAATCGGGCGGTGTGTGGTGTCCCTGCCTCTTCTTCTGCCCTCGGTCGCCCCCGCTCCCGGTGCCAGTCAATGTTCTGGATGGCGGGGGAGGCGGAGAGTGGCGTTTTCTATTTGACAGAATCATGCTCCCCTTATGTGGCAGGGGTGTCGGGGAAGCATGGGTCATCCCCTTCCCCCAAGCTCTGGAGGATTTTTTTAGGTGTTGCTGCAAAGTGAAGTGCCTGTTTCTATTCATGTGAATGGCTCAGGAGACTGTTGTTTGAGTGTGTGGGTGTTTTTGTTTTTTTATTGGCTTGTGTTTTAGATTCTAACTGGGGATACATACAGTAGAAAAGCAGTTGTCTCAGTTTTCTCTTTTTGGAAGTTACTGCTGTTTTCCTCTGTATGGAGAACGAAAAGCTGCATGATAATAAGCTTTCCCCTCTGCCAACCCGTTAGAATAAATGATTTATTTTCCTGTGGGAAAAACAATTGTGACTATTTTTCAGAGAACATTAGGAAATGATCCTCATGGTTTAATTTTTCCCGTGATGGTTGGTTTGGCACAGGGACTGAAAGTGGTAGTGCTGTGTATATGTGTATGGAAGCGGAGGATATTGGATGAGGTGAGATTCAGCTGCGCCTGGGTGAAGCGAAAGATTCTGTGGGTTAAAAAATTCTTCTTTAGAAAATTACTTGAAAGAATAAGTTAAAACGTACAGTTTGCAAATTCAGCATCTTTTGTTTTCTTATGGCTGTTTCCGAATCACAGGTCCTACCTCCATTTTTTCCCTTCCCATTTGAATTCTCTTGGGATAAAGGTGGAAATGGAAGTATGTTAAATTGTTCCTACACTATGGTCTTTTTTTCTCCTGCTCCCATATCCATCTCTTCAGGCATCCTTCTTAACATCAGGTATTGGGGATCGTTCTCCAGTCTTGTCTTAGTTTAAACTAAAAAAAGGGGGGTATTAAAATGTGTCGGTTCATAAATTTTGTAAGGAGCACATGGTTAATCAGGGATGGTATTGTGATATTTTACTTGGTTAGCTATATACTGAACTCTTTATTATCTTGTAGGGAATATTTGTAATGGAGAATGAACCAGATATAATCCAAGGCTTTTCTCTCCAAAGAGGCAGTTGAAAGTATCTGGCTAGTAGGAAAAGAAAGACTGTTTCTTGAGTCAAAGATTTCATGCAAAAATATAGCTGTCCATATTTGTAGGGTGCCTTTCTCTTTCTAAAAAATTATTTATTTATCGATTGATTGATTTTAGAGAGAGAGGAAGGGAGGGAGTGCAAAGGAGAGAGAGAAAAGGGAGGGAGGGAGGGAGGAAAGAAATACTGATTTGTTGTCCCACTTATTTATGTATTCATTGGTTGATTCTTGTATTTGCTGTGACGGATCCTGCAACCTTGGAGTAGGGGACGTGGCTCCAGCCAGCTGAGCACCCAGTCAGGGCTGTAGGGTGCTTTTCTGACAATGAGTGGGATAGAAGAGATTGAAAGGTTCACTTGCTCAGTTTTCCATTGAATATATACAAAAGTCTTTTATGGCCTATGGCCTCATACTGTGTCAAGGTTTGATGATATCCATCTAGTGTCCAGAATTTCACAGTGCAGTTACTAGAAGCTGCTCTGTGAGCAAATGATAACATATACTGTGTCAATTTATACTGTGTAATGGGCTTCAGGTGGGAAGGACTGGAAGAAGCTGTGCTATCCCAGGGAGTTCACCTTCTCTAGGTGCTAAAGGACTGAAGTAGTAATTTTATTTTAAAGGCAACTAAGGGACCGAAGTAGTAATTTTATTGCCTTGTGCAGCGTATTACTAGTGAAAAGAGGTAAAGGTCAGAAGAGAAATTGAGGGTGAACAAATGATTGTGTTGCACTTACTACCAGTGAGTGAAGAAAACAAACAGATTTTCTCTCTTTGGACTTTTTATTGTAATTTCAAGGTATAGTACTCTTTAGATTATAATTGTTACATAAAGGTGAAAGTACAGGCTGAGAGGTTAAAGGGATCAGTGATTGTCTTTTTATATTTACACACTGTCTTAGTGGGACTCAATTTAGTGGTGGCATTTTGAAATTCAAAGAATAAATATTGATTAATGGAAATGGATTTGGATTTTGAAATATTTCTTCAGTTTAGCATCTAAAACAGATTGTATTTTTTTTACCTTAGATTATCATCAGTTTGAGGACGCACTGGGTATATTTTTGGTGTTCTCTTCCCAGATGACAGCTCTTACATGATTTGTCTGTAGTAAAGTTGATAATTAGACCGTGGTGATAGTGATTTGTGCTGACCTAGCTGCACAGTCGGCAGGCTCTCCTTGCAATCCAAAGAATTGATCAGCAGGGGTTTTGATACTGCCTCTGGCCCTGCAATAGAGGAAAGTTAATTGGTGGGATCAGTGACCAAAAGGTCAATTTAGCCTTATTATAGCATCATGCCCTAAACACTAGCTCAAGCTAACTAACTTGACACTCAGTTTTGTTGTGTGGAAATGTAATTTTTGCTTGTCAAGCAGAAAAAGGACAGATCTGTTGATCATATGAAATAAAAGGTAAGGTATTTTTTCCCCTCAGTGTTTTTTTTTTTTAAGATTTTATTTATTTTTAGAGAGGGGAAGGGAGGGAGGGAGAAAGGGAGAGGAACATCAGTGTGTGGTTGCCTCTCACATGCCCCCTACTGGGGACCTGGCCCGCAACCCAGGCATGTGCCCTGACTGGGAATCCAACCCATGACCCTTTGGTTTGCAGGCTGGTACTCAATCCACTGAGCCACACCAGCCAGGGCCTCAGTGTTCTTAAATAGCTGATTTTATGCATAGGAATATCCAAAAATTTAAGATAAATAGGAATATTCTAAATGTGAATTCTAACATGAAATTAACAAAGGAGGGAAAATAACTGTGCTGTCCTGAAAACAGTTGCACTCTTTAAATTGTTTCTGTGTTATAAAAATATCCTTCAGATACATTTCAGCGTTAGAAGTGATCAGATATTGTCTGTATGAACACCAACAAGATCTACAGGTAGAGCAGAGCAGGGTTGTAAGTAGTAGTTTTCTATGTTACTAATGCAGTGAAACAGAAATTTAAAAATAATCTGTAGTAAAAGTTTAGATGATTTTTGTTTTACTACTTCAACCTCTAGAAAATTTTTCTGAATGTGATGATAGAAAGTTATAATTGCAGTTTGCTGATATTTACCATTGTTCATTATTTAGAATTGGAACAAAATTATTCAATAAAATGAATTTGCTCAGAAGAACAGAAATTATGAATTTATCTTAGTATTTTATTTGAATTACTTCTCTTGCTTTTTAATAACAGGAGAGCTATTGTTAAAAGCTCTTCTTTTTTCTTTTTATCAATAAGGATACTCCACAGTTAATTAAAAATTGCATGAAATATTTATAAAAAGATAATAGAATTATGTCTTTTTCCCAGATAATTTCATAAAAATGTACTAAAAGATACAGATATTTAAAATTCTTATTTAATAAAAGCTATAGAATACATACTTACTGAAAAATTATTAGAAAGTACAAATTGTCTAATTTTGAACATATATCTAGTATTTATACTTTTAAATCTTTTTGATATAACATACAGTATATCATATTTTCTTACAAAAATAGGTTCATGCCCTGGCTGGCGTAGCTCAGTGGATTGAGCTCAGGCTGCGAACCAGGTATCGCAGGTTCAATTCCCAGTCAGGGCACATGCCTAGGTTGCAGGCCATGTCCCCCAGCAACCGCACATTGATGTTTCTCTCTCTCTCCCTCTCCCTTCCCTCTCTAAAAATAAATAAATAAAATCTTTAAAAAAAAACAAAAATAGGTTCATATTCTGTAGTACCTCTATACCATTCTTTAAAAAGAAACTTTTTTTTTAAAGATTCTTTTTTTTTTAAGATTTTATTTATTTTTATTTTTTAGAGAGGGAAGGGAGGGAGAAAGAGAAAGAGAGAGAAACATCAATGTGCGGTTGCTGGGGACCGTGGCCTGCAACCCAGGCATGTGCCCTGACTGGGAATCGAACCTGTGATGCTTTGGTTCGCAGCCCGCGCTCAATCCACTGAGCTACGCCAGCCAGGGCTAAAGAGAAACTTTTAATGGTACTAGGCTTGCCTTTGTCTTTTATGGGTGTCATAGAGTGTATAGAAAGGAGGTTTGTGTTGATGTGTTTGAGTTCTGTCTGTTCTCACAAGTAGACGAATCTTACAAGTACCTAGAATGACAAAGGAGAGAAAGAACGTCCATCATTTGAGAGTAGAACCTTAAGGTCCTTCCCTGTGATTTTTGTCTTTTACTTCCACAGACAAGAGTAAACCACGTATGTGGACTGAATTAGGGAAACTGGATTTCGGTAGATTAGGGTGATTAAATTTACCAGGATTTGATCAAGGTTTATCATCCTTGACTAGTTTTGACTTCCCAGCAGAGACATTTGGTGTTTGGATTTTCACTGAAAAAGACAAACCAGCCAATATTAAAAAATTTGACAGGATGGAAAATATACTAAATTATATTCTGAGCCTATTCTTTTTATAATTAAAATTCTTAAATTTAATTTTAAAAAAAATTTTGTCCCTGGCTGGTGTGGTTCAGCGGATTGAGTGCCAGCCTGTGAACCAGAGGGTCGCCAGTTCTATCCAGTCTAGGGCACATGCTTGGATTGCAGGCGAGGACCCCAGTAGGGGGCATGTGAGAGGCAACCACACATTGATGTTTCTCTTCTTCTCTTACTGCCTCCCTTCCCCTGTCTAAAAATAAAAAAAAATAAATAAAATCTTTAAAATATAAAAATAATTTTTGTAGTTTTGTCATTATGCACTTTCTACACCTTCTCCAAGGTACTTAATTGGCCTCTTAATTCCCTTTATTGATCCAGGGACTTCAGCTGCACTTCATTTTTTGCCCTACTTTGAAACACCTGTTTAGAAATTGCCCTTTAGTCAAACAGGTCATAAATTCTTTCTTTTCTTTGTCTTCTTACCTTGGTATGATTAATGTATGAATGTGTGATAGGTTTCCTTTATTCAGGGTGGCCTATTTTCTCCCAAAGAAGGGTTTATAACCAAATTGGTTTTCTCATGTGTAGGATATATATTTCAGATATTTTAAAGAATGAGATCCTTTGGTGTTACTTTCCTTTTAGAACTCAAGGAATTTTAATAGCATTCGGTGGAAGTAAGTATAAATATAATCTTTTGGTGGATGAATGGAAGTGTCCTGAAAGTTATATTATACTATCCATAGACTTTTGATAGCTTATGATTGAATTTTTATGGGACTTAGTAGATTGGCTTTTTGAAGTAGCATGTGGGCCAACACCTGCTACTTGGAATTTTTTATTTACTTGGTATTCCTTCACATACAAAACTGGTAGAAGATAGAGTCGTGTCTTAAGATTTTTAATATCCATTAGGGATATGATGTACATACAGTAGACACTACTTAAATAGTTGCTGAATGTCAGAAATGCATTCTCGAGTGTATTTGAGACTGTGAACTGAATTATTTTATAGACTGAGTGTAATTACCTCTAAATTTCCTTTGCAAGCTTTTCCTTTCTTTTGATATAGTAAGCAACATTCATATTGCAGTCATTGCTTTGCCAGGAACAGAATTTTACTTTTTTTTTCTTTTATTTTTAATCCTTACCTGAAAGTTTGTTTATTGATTTAAGGGAGAGAGAGAAGCATTAATTTTGCCTCCTCTGTGCCTTGATTGGGGATCGAACCTGCAACCTATGTATGTGCCCTGACTGGGAATCAAACCTGCATCCTTTTGGTGTATGGGATGATGTTCCAAACAACTGAATCACCTCGCCAGGGTACATTTAATTTAATTTCATTTCATTTCATCTTATCTTATTTTTAATGCAAGTAATAGATTTTGATGTAGAAACTTATTACCATAAAACAGTTTCTGTTACAACACAGATTTTTTTTCTCATTTGATATTTGTAGTCAGGTTTATTGAGGT
This sequence comes from Tonatia bakeri, assembly GCA_004024845.1. Lineage (NCBI taxonomy): Eukaryota > Metazoa > Chordata > Mammalia > Chiroptera > Phyllostomidae > Tonatia > Tonatia bakeri. Next base: position 8,426 of record PVIA01008545.1, on the reverse strand, counting down.
ATAATACACATAATACAGGTCACCCTTTTGAGGTCTATGAATTTTGACAAATTTATTCTGTTGTTTAACCACTATAAAACTTTTTAGTTTTCGCTAATGATGAATATAGCTATAAACATTTGCAAATAGATGTTGGTGGGACATATGTCTTTACCTTACTTAGGTAAATGTAAGGAATTGGCTTTACATTGCCATCCTGATTATGTTGCAGGTATCCATATAGAACACACAGGCAAAGCTTAAACTTCAGGTGATCTGAGTCTTGGTAGAGCACCTATGATCCTCTTGGAACATGAGGTTATGTGAGGAGCCACAATGAGGCTTTTTCTCACTGATGTCCCTGTTTACAAAAGAGGCATGATACATTTTCTCATCACCTCCTGCTTGTGATGAGATGTGACCTTCTGTTGTACCCTTTTAGGGTTCAGCTGCAGCATGGCGTTGGCTCCTCAGCAACAGAGTGTTATATCATCCGTGTTGCAATCATATGGCACCTTTTATTTTGGTATTTCTCTGCACAGGAGCCTCAGCTTTTATTCCTCTTTCTTTAGCTTTCTAAATAGTAGACTTTCTGTTAGGGCTTGAGCAAAGGTGTTAGGTCTTTTGTCTTACCTTTGCATTGACAGTAAATATTTAACAATAGAATCATTGGGTTACATGGGTTATAGGAAGTGCTGAACTTTTTTCCCGGAAATGATGGTACTATTTTATGTTCCCACCAACAAAGTCCCAGTTGCTCTTTATCCTCGTCAGCACTTAGTTTTGTCCAGTTTTAAACTTTTAGCAATTTTGATTGATGTTAGTGATCTCTCACTGGTTTTGTTTTGCATTTTCTTAATGACTAATGAATTTAAGCATCTTTTTTCATGTGTTTATTTGCCATCTCCATATCCTCTTTGATGAAGCTTGTTTGACCTTGTGTGCATTATTTTAAAAGATTTTATTTATTTATTTTAGACAGAGAAAAGGAGGGAGAAAGAAATGGAGAGAAATAACACTGTGTGGTTGCCACTCCCATGCCCTATTTTGGGGACCTTACCTGGCTGGCAACCCAGGCATCTGCCCTGACTGGAATCAAACCTACTACACTTTGTTTGCAAGCCAGCACTCAATCCACGGAGCCACACCAGCCAGGGCTCCTTTGTGCATTTTTAAAAATTGTTTGTTTATTGTTGAGTTTTTAGAGTTCTCTATATATTCTAGATACAAATATTTTTAGATATATATTTCATGAATATTTTCTCCCAGTATGTGATTTGTCTTTTCATTTTAAGATGTCTTTCACAGAGCAGAAGTTTTAAATTTTGACAGAGTCTAATATATCATTTTTTTCTTTTTTTGTTCATATTTTTGGTGTTATAGCTAAATATTTATCTAACCTAAAGTCACAGAGATGTTCTGTTTTTCCTTTAGACATTTTTATAGTTTTAGGCTTACAGTTAAGTCTGTGATCCATTTAGAAATAATTTTTCTACATGGTGTGAGGTATGGGTCAAGGTGGGGTTTTTTTTTTTTTGTTTGTTTTGCAAATGACTATTCGATTGTTAAAGTACCATTTGTGGGAAAGACTCCTTCCTCATTGAATTCCCTTGGCTGAAAATCAGTTGACCAATGTGTTTGGGTCTGTTTTGGTCTGTCTTCTGTTCCTTTGATGTGTATGTATGTACTCTTTGCCCTCACCATGCTGTAGTGTTACAGTAAGTCTTGAAGTCAAAGTAGTGTGAATCTTTTACCTTGCTCTTTGTCAAAATTGTTTTGGCTATTCTAGGTCTTTTCTTTTTTGGTATGTTTTGGTATCGGCTTGTTAATTTCTGCAGACTTGCTGGGAAGTGGAATTGAATCTGTAGATCATTTGGGGACAAATTGACATTTTCAAAATACAGAGTGTTCTAATCTGTGGGTTTGGTACGTCTCTCTGTTTATTTAGGTTATCTTTGATGTCTCTTGTCATCGTAGTCCTTAGAATACACACAAACTTTGCACATTTTATATTTATCCCTAATTATTTAATAATTTTTGGCACTGCAGCATTTTCCATTTATTCATTACTAGGGTACCAAAAGGATTAACTTTTACATATTGACCCTTTAACCTGTGACCTTGCTAAATTTATACATCAAACATAATAGTGTTTTTTGAAGATTTTTTTGGATTTTAAAAATGTAAACAATCATGTCATCAGCAAATAAACATGGTTTTATTTTATCCTTTCTAGTATTTTTCCCTTTTATTTCCCTTTCTTGCCTTACGGCACTGACTAGGACCTCTAGCATGATGTTGGTAGGAGTGGTGAGAGCCTGTGTCCTTCACTTGTTCTCAGTTTTAGGAAAACAGGTAGTATTTCACCATTGAGTATGAATTGACTGTAGGTTTTTTGTGAATGCCTTTTACTAGGTTGGGGAAGTTCTCTTTTATTCTTAGATTGCTGAGAAGTTTTTTTTTAAACTAATAATGACATATATTGTTATGTGTTTTTTTCCTACATCTATTGAGATGTTCATTTTATTTTTGGTGTGTTGATAAAGGTGAATGACATTGATTGTGAGATAGATTTCTAAAAAATTTGTACTTAGAGGAAATTTGGTCAGTTAAGTAATAAGCATTTGGAGATACAGAATTTTTTTTTAAGAAATGGACTAATACTGATGTCTAGAAATTTGCTATAATAAGCAAGCTTTGTCAAACAGGTGTATGTATATTGTATATTGACTGCTGTTTATGAACTTTGCTATGTGTTATATTTGTATATGCAGAAGGACTCTTTATTAAGGCTTACCTCGTAGGAGTGTCCAGCCTGCAGCCTGTGGGCTGCGTGTGGCCCAGGATGGCTATGAATGTGGCCCAACACAAAGCCGTAAATTTACTTAAAACCTTTTTTGGCTCATCTGTTTTGTTAGGGTTTGTGTGTTTAGTGTGTGGCCCAAAACAACTCTTCTTCCAGTGTGGCCCAGAAATGCCTAAAGGTTGGACATCCCTGGAGAGCATTACTATTTAAAAAAAAAACAAACCTTAAATTCCTTTTCATATTGAGATCATTAAAAAAGTTACAAAGAACCTGAAAATATGTGGGTTTTATTAAATAGTGATTTTGGTAATTAAATACTGGAATGCATTGTAAAGATAACTAATGTTAATGGCTGTGCCTGGGAAGCTGTTTGACCTCCCTGTCTCAGTTTTCTTATCTGTGGGATGTACAGTTATAATAGTTCATAGGGTAATTTTGAAGATAAATGAGTTAATACATTTACATACAGCTAAAAGGGTACATGTTTAATTAATCAAATCTAAGACTATTAGTTTTTTGAGATATGCCATTATTTTATGTGTCACTAAGTTAACACTGTCACTTAAACACTTAAATACTGGAATTTCAGTTATGCCAAAGTATGAACTGTTCATCTCACAATCAGTGAAACATGCTAAGTAAATATTTGCAGTTACTGCAGTCATTATTAATGTATATGGAAGACTTAAGTGTTACTTTGTCATCTTTTTACACTACTCTTGAGATATCTTTACTTCGTCACTTTTTAATTATTTTTTAAATTTTTATTTATTGATTTTAGAGAGAAACAGAAACATCAATTTGCTGTTCCACTTATTTATGCATTCATTGGTTGACTCTTCAAGAAATATTTTTTAAATTGATTTTTGAGAGAGGAAGGGAGAGAAATTGTTCTGCTTATTTATGCATTCACTGATTGCTTGTTGTACGTGCCCTGACCTGGGATGGAACCTGCAGCCTTGGTTTATGGGCCTGACGCTCAAACCAGCTGAGCGGCTTGGCCAGGGGCTTCCTTTTTCATTTTGTTAGGATGAAATCTGGCATTTGGGGTTCAAAGATGTTTGTATCTGTGGGGCTGGGATTTCTTGCATCCTAATTTTACGTGTCCTATGAATTACAAGTGTATTATGGTAGGATTTTTCTAGTTAAACAGGTTTTCATAGCTTTTATAACTAAAGTGTATTAGGTAAAACTGTAGCACAGACGCACAGAGTTGTATTTTAATTTTCTACAAATAGTCACATACTAATTATGGATATCCTGGGTTCAGGTTGGGCTTTATCCTAAAACTTCAGAGTGATATTTCTTAACTTTTTATACTTCATGCCCTCTTATGATAAATGTAAAAACCAATTTACCCAGTGCTGTTATATCCATTTTATGGTTCTGTGTTGACTTAGGCCATAGGTACTATAACTTTCACCCTTTCCAACAGTTTGCCAAGATGGAAGGACTTACATGAGGTAGGCCTTCTACAGTTTATATTTATCAGGGTGACAAAATCTGCAGAGTCCAGAGGTTCAGAAATAAGTCTTCAGATCACATGTGGCCACATACTATCATTAAGCTTTTGACTACTTTAGCTCCCATTTTGAACTATATGTATAAGGAAATTATTTAAAATGCTAAGACATACCATATGATCTCACCTTTAACAGACACCTAAACAACAAAACAAAGAAACAAGCAAAATATAACCAAAGACACTGAAATAGAGAATAGTCTGACAGTTACCAGAGGGGAGAGGGGAGGGAATTTCAGGGGAAAATGGGAAAGGTTTACAGGAACAAGTATAAAGGACACATGGACAAAAACTAGGTGGGGGTGGTGGAAATGGGAGGGAGGAGGGGAACACCGCGGGGTGGGGGGTGCGCTGGGATGGGAGTAAAAGAAAACTGTACTGGAACAACAATTAAAATTAAAAAAATAAGAATAAAAAAATAAGAAAATGCTAAGACATTTGTTTAAACTGACACAATACCTTTTGCATATACAACCTTATAGTCCTGCTGTTATTTTCAAATCCAGAAGGAGATTTTGTAATAATACAAAACTCTGATGTATTTATTTCTTAATTTCTAAATATTCAAACTTATTTTCTGTATTATTTTTCCATTGCTGTTGTAGTATTACCACAAATTTAGAGTCTTAAGTCAACATGACCTTATATCATTTTATTGTTCTGAAGGTTAGAAGACGAAAATGAGCCATACAACTGTGTTCTCTCTGGAGCCTCTAGGGGAGAATCAGTTTCTTTGCCTCTTCCAGCTTCTACAGGCCACTCAACATTCTTTAGCTCATGATCCTCCTTCAGCTTCTAAGCCAGCAGTGGCATTACTCTGGTCTCTTCTGTTTTCACATCTCTTTCTGTCCCTCTGCTTCTGTCATCACATTCTCTTGTCTCCTGCTTCAGTTGTCACATTGCCTTCTCTGACTCTCTCTGTTTCTTATAAAGACCCTCAGGGTTATATTGGGCCCACTCAGATAATCTCCCCGTCTCAGGATCTTTATCACATCTGCAGTTTCTTTTGCCATGTAAGATAACATATGCACAATTTGCAGGGATTAGGATATAATCATTTTTGAGGGGCGGAGGGGGGGGCTCTCTTCAGCCTACCATTGTACTGGGGCATAGCTTTTCCTGTAGTTGTTCCTGTATCAGTGTCAACTCCAACCTCCTTGATACTTAAGCCAAAACTCTTGGAGTCATCATTAACTCCATTGGATAATAAAAGGCTTTATCTTCACATATCTGGATCTGAGTAGTCACCACCATCCCTGCTACCAACCTGGTCCAAGCCACCACCATCCCTCACTTAGATTATGGCAGTAACCTTTTAGCTAGTCTTAGAACAGCAACCAGAGTAATCTTTTAAAAATCTAGGGTAAATCAGATCATGTCACTCCTCTGTTCATAATATTCAGAGATTTCCCATCTCACTCAGTGTAAGAACTAGTCTTTAAAATTCCCTACAGGCTGCAAATGATTGAGCTTCTAGTCTTGAATCATCTCCTGTTATACTCCTTTTCTGCCCAGTGCTCCCTCTACTGCAGCCACTTTTCTTGAACATACCAGGCATACTTCTGCCTTGGAACCTGGTTACTTTGCATTTACTATGCCTTCTGCCGGCAGTACTCATCCCCCAGATAGAAGTAGTTGTATGACTGAATCTTTTACCTCCTTCAGGCTTTTGCTCAAATGTCATCTTCTTGATAACCCCTTTTTGATATGTGTAAAATTATAACATACTTCTGCCTTCTGTTCACTCTCCACTTGTACTTTTCTTTCCAGGCTTTTTTTTTCTTAACATTACTTGTAACATTACTTATTTCTATGCCTGTCTGCCTCCCCTGGTATGTGAGCACCATGAGGACAGGGAGTTTTGTCTCTTTCATTGACAGCATCTGGAACAGTGCCTGGGACAAAATAGGTACTCAGTAAATATTTGTTAAATGAATAAATTAGGTCTTTCCTAGTAAGCAGTAGAAAATATCTGTTTGAGAGCTATGAAATAGTTTTCCAAGGTTGAGGAATGTGTAGATTTATGTATAGGTAAATGAAGTTGTTCAATACTTTCCATTAGTTCAGCATATTTGATGTAGGTGTGATGGACAGTCAACAGTGCTGTTTCAGACATGGCATGTACTTCAGAGTAAATTCAGCAGGTCAGTTACTTTCACATAGTACAGAGTTTATTCTATAGTAGATTGCTCATGAATTGTCGGAGCTTATCTACAGCTTCTTGGGAAATAGGCAAGGGAGATATTCCTATACTTAAAAAATCAGATAAGTAAACTCAAACTTAACCTTTGACTCTGCTGAACTAAAATTCAGTTAACAAAACAGTAGTGGTCTTTTTCCCCTGTGTCCTCTGTGTTTTGTTGAGTAAAATGATTGAACTTAGGACTCATGCCATTTAAAATTTTTTGGTATATATTTTACTGTATTTATTCAAAAAATATTTATTGAGCTTTTGTCCATGCTGGGAATCAGTGGTAAGTAACTCATGAATCTGGCAGTCTAGTTCTGTTAACCATTTTAATTCCTATGGTGAGCCTCTTTTGTAAATTCTGAATTAGTTGGGTTTGAACTGAATATAGTATGCGACGATTTTTCTTTTGTTGTTTTTGCTGACCATTATTTGGCTTTGTCTATTTGTCTATTGACAGCTTTGGAAAGAGGTGAGTAGATACATTGTTAGGAACTTCCAGAAACTACAGAACAAGATTAAATAGGGGAGGCCAACAAGGGATGCCAGCCTTTTCCAATATTTAGTCCCCCAAGTCTTCACCAGAAGATAGATCTTGAATAATGATACTTTTTCTTCTCCCTTGAAAGTTTTTATTCCAGATATAGAAGAGCAGGCCATATTCACAGAAAGAATTCGAATTACTTATCTTTGTTTTGTTTCTGATGTTACAGGGAAAGCTTTTACTCTTTTTACTGTTACATACAGGCACACATCGTTTTATTATGCTAAATTTTATTGTGCTTCACACATGTCATGTTTTTTACAAATCCCGAAGGCCAGACGCTCTGCCAGCAAAAAGTTTATGACTTGCTGTTTTGAGATACTTGCTTTGTTATGGTGGTCTGGAACCAGACCTGCAGTTATCTCCAAAGTATGCCTGTATGATGTTAGCTGCGGGTTTTGTCTTAGGTGTCCTTCATCAGGTTGAGCGTATTCCCTTCTGTTCTTAATTGGTGTTTTTATCATGAAAGGGTGTTGAATTTGTCAAATCACTTCTCTGTTTCTGTTGAGCTGGTCATGTGTTTTTCCCCTTTATTCTGTTAATATGACATATTAATAGATTGATACATTGATTTTCCTATGTTGAACCACTCGTACATTCCTGGGATAAATCCCACTTGTCGTGGGTTGTAATCCTTTTAATATGATGCTAGACTTGACTTGCTAGTATTTTATTGAGGATTTTGTGGTAAGGGATATTGGTTTATAGTGTTCTTATGTCTTTGGGTTTGGTGTTAGAGAAATGTTGGAAGAATAGAATAGGATGACTGGGGAAGCATTTCTTTTCAAGTTGTGTGGAAGAGTTTATGTAGAATTGGTATTATTTCTTACTTGTTGAATTTACCAGTAATGCTATCTGAACCTAATTATTCTTTGTGATATTGTTTTAAACAAAATTTTTAATTTCTTGAATAGGCATGGCTATTCAGAATTTGTCTAAGTTATCTCATTTATTTTCAGTTTTCCTACAGTTCCATTAATGCCATTTATTTATTTACTGTTCATATTTTTTGTCTTCTTTTTCTTAGATAAATTTCTTCAACATTTCATATAATAAGGGCTTGGTGATGATGAACTCCTTTAACTTGACCTTATCTGGGAAGTACTTTATCTGCCCTCCCATTTGAAATGATAGCTTTGCTAGATAGAGTAATCTTGGATGTAGGTCCTTGCCTTTCATGACTTGGAATACTTCTTTCCAGCCTCTTCTTGCCTGTAAGGTCTCTTGAGAAATCAGCTGATGGTCTTATGGGAACTCCTTTGTGGGTAACTGTCTCCTTTTCTCTTGCTGCTCCTAAGATTCTCCTTATCTTTTTTTTTTTATTTAAATGAATGTTCAAGTACAGTTTTCTCCCCCTTACTCCTAATCAAGCCCTCCCACCCCCCCT